>CAKKXW010000002.1:17619296-17853110 GCA_920937365.1 Sphaerophoria rueppellii | reverse complement strand
AATAGCACGTTTAGTATAATACTACGTTTTGACTACCCTTAATCCCAGAAAAGTCGGGATTTGCTTTTAATCCACTTTGCTAAATCTCGTATTAGCGTCACTGGAAATCTACTTTGCTAAATCTCGTGATTTGGGTCGGTGGAAGGAGCATATAAGAGAGTTCATAAATCGCAGCTCATATCATTAGATTCGCGTTGCAAAATCATTTTTCTTAATTGAAAGTTCTATCGACGGCACAACTGTCATTTTTTTACTTTTTTTTTATAGACTTTAATCAAAATGTTTGTTGTTGTGCCAAGGGAAATTTAGCTGTGCTGGCTACTGAATAGGGAAAAAAACATGGCTATTGTTATTAAGTTAATGTACCTCATTGTGTATACATTTTGCCATAAACAAAGATGTACACTATTTCATTTTAAATGGCCACCTACCTCCCACAAAGAGAAACTAAAATTATAGCAACTTATTGAATTTTATTTCACTTCTCCATGTTGGCCATCCTGTAAATTTCAATTGAAATGATAGAGCGAGATGACTAAGCCAAACAAACCCGTTTAAAAGAGAGACAAAAATCCAAAACACACTCTGTTCCTTTTCAAAATTGTCAAATATTTTCCCTCATCAAAACGGAATTTTTTTTTTCCTCTTGGCTCGACTTAACCGAATTATATCCAAAGAAAAAATCAAAGCGATTTTCTTTTATTAACCATGAAGATGGCCGACGGCACGACTATTTTACGTAGAAATAGACCAGGAACTAAAGCAAAGGTATTTTGTAATTTGCATTTGTAATTTCATTTCGAATTGTGGAATCTCAAAAATAGATCGAATTTGTTCGGAATGATCGATTTGTGAAAGTGCGAAATCGCATCAACATTTTTTTTTCTGATTTTTCTTTTGGGGCTTGGTTTTCATGTTCGATTTGTGTAGCTATATTCGAAAGGGGGTGGGGGATGGGATGTAACTCAACCAGCCAGCCCTAGCACCTGGAAGAAAGATGTCAACCAACCCTCAGGAAGACCCTTCCTCCCACACTCGTATTTTCGTTGTTTTTTTTTAGTATTCAGGAAATTCCTGGCCCATTATTCTGAAACATATTGGTGGTCGAAAAGACTCAAATGTATTTGTTTTTATTTTGTTTTGCTGAAGGATTTCTGCCGCTGGCCCGATGAACCACTTGACGAAATGGACAGCACACTTGCTGTGCAGCAATACATTCAGCAGCTGATTAAGAGAGACCCATCGAATGTGGATCTTATTCTGACGATGCCCGAAGCACAGGACGAAGGTGTCTGGAAATATGAGCATTTAAGGTAAGAACAACACAAAGGGGTGAACACTATTTTTAGATTCTTTTTTTTTTTTAACCACTGAATTGGAATGGGTAGAAACCTTTGAAGTTCATTTCATAAAGGGGGAAAATAATACCGTATGGGGTTAGATAGATCCGACTCATACCAACCTAATCATAATTCTCTTCCATTTCATTGAGTTCAATGAATTGTGAGGAAGTAGGTGGAATTTTTTTAATGTTGACAGATCAACTTTTTTTCAGGAATTGAAAGTGATGTTTAAAAAAGCATAGTTATACATCGAAGCTTCAAATACCTGCTCACAAAACGTTATAAAGTTGCAACGTAGTAGTTTACATCGCCGGATGGCAAGCTCTGACACTTGCTTGTAGATTTTACTTTCTCAAACACTAATCAAGTACGCTGTACGCCTTTCTCTGCTTACTTCCATTACATTTTTATTATTATTGATTTGAAGAAAAGTCAATTGGTTTTCAACCCTAGATTTCTATTTAAAGAACAACCGATGCCATCAAAGGCTTCGGATGTCCTCCAGTGTGGAGTAAGAACGTTTCAGCTCAAATTTTGTGAAGCCGTGCTTTCGCCTGCAAACGACTTTCCGGTACGGTTCCACTTTACTCATTCGAGCCAGGTGTCCAGCTCGCTATAACATGGTGGCAAGGCAGCTCCGAAAACCCAAGGCCTAAGTGGCTTACACTTTTCATCAATTCATTAAGTACGCGTAAGCAACTGATCTACAATTTTACGCTGACTCAAATCGGCTTTGTTGAGAAGCACTATTCCGTAACACATGATACTATTGGAAGCTTTGTCAGTACTTCGCAACAGGCAGTATCCATGAAAGAACTCGTGCCTCTCTCTGATAGTTGTTCTTCTCAAAAGGTTTTTCATGTATTTGGTATGAAGTTGCATAGCTTGTGTGTGTAGCTCAATAGAAGAATCTTCGGAGTCATCGAGGATAAGAAAGATTCTCTCGACAAGTCCAATCATGCCTAGTTGACTTAAAAACTCGGATGGTACATGGACTAACTCTTGCGAAGAAACGCTAAAGCTGCTATTAGAAACAGTCCGTTAATACAACAAACCGTCCTGGGTCTGGTATATACTTAACTTTTCCTCAAGGTCTTGTTACAAAGGAAAAATTGACATGGGCTCTGAATATTTTCGAACCTTACAAATCTCCAGGTCCAGATCAAATCATAACAGCTGAGATACAAAATACCAGCGAAATAACTTTGTCCATCATTGAGATGATCTTTAAAAGTTGTCTAAATCTGGTCCATATACCTCAGCGATGAAGAGAAGTAAAGGTAGTGATCAGTGTTCATCCCCAAGGCGGGCAAATTCTCGGATGTCAACCCAAAAGATCTTAGACCTATTAGCCTATCATCATTCATTCTTAAAACTTTCGAACGATTGATCGATATCCATTTACGTAATAGCATTGATAAGAGACTATCTATGTCTCAGCTGCTTACTGCAAAGGGAAATCGGTTGAAACAGCCTTGCAAACTCTGGTAAGAACTATCGAATACTCCCTAGAACAAAAAGAATACACTATAGTTGCCTTCCTGGACATTGAGGACGCTTTTAACAACGTTGAAACATCTTATCTCACTTCAGCTATGACGACCCTAAACGTTGAATACTTACTTTTTGAGTTGATTAAACTAATGCTAAAAAGCAGGATCATTAGAAGGTCTGTCAGCAGAGGCACTCCGCAAGGTTGTGTTCTGTCCCCTCTCCTGTGGAACATAATAGTTAACGAACTGCTAATATCTCTCGAGAAGGAAGGCTACATAGTGATTGCGTTTGCCGATGATGTTGCCATCGCCGTCACAAGAAAACGTCCTAATACCCTGAGTGACCTCCTTCAAAACGCACTTAATATGCTCACCACGTGGGCTGATCACTGTGGACTTAAAAAAAAACAGACTTCGTCCTTTTTACACGGAAATACAAAATCCCAGTAATTGTCCCTCCTTCAATAAAAGGTGTACCACAAATTCTTATCAATGAAGCCAAATATCTTAGTCTGATATTAGAAAAAAAAATTTGTTAGAAACCTAACATTCAGGAAAGAGTTAAAAAAGCTACAGTAGCTCTTTTCTCCTGCAAAAAAAGCCATAGGAACAAATGGGGTTTTCAACCTCGCAGAACCTAATTGCTATGTACACCGGTCGTCCGACCAATACTCATGTACGGGGTTACACTAGAAAAAGTCACTAACTGAGACAAACTCAGCACAATGCAACGCACTGCATGCCTCATGCGGATATCAACTTCTGATATCCGCATATTCTCTGACAGTCAGGCTGCTATTAAATCTCTCGACGGTGTCTCAACCAACTCTCAAACGGCCCTCGATTGTCGATCATCTCGTATGGTGATGGCGCAGCAATTTAATATTCACCTCTGCCTTATTCGTAGTGAAAATGAGTAATAATAGCCGTTAAGAAAAAGTCCTACGTTGTTTGAACTACCCTAATTATCCCAGAAAAGTCCCGGGATTTGCTTTTTAATCCCCCGTTGCTTAAATCTCGTAATTAGCGTCACTGGGAAATCTACTTTGCTAAAACTCGTGATCTTGGGGTCGGTGGAAGGTGGCATAGAAGAGAGTTCATATACTCGCAGCTCGATATCCTTAGATACGCGTAGCAGAAATCGACCCCCCCCGTTTTTCTTGAAAAACTTGAAAGTTCTATCGACGCAACAACTGTCATTTTGTACTCTTTTTTTTATAGACTTTAATTCAAAAATGTTTGTGGTTGTGTCCAAGGGAATTAAGCTGTGACTGGCTAACTGAATAGGGAAAAAACCATGCGTTATTGAAATGTGGTAAGTTAACTGTACCTCATTGTGTAGACACTGTGGCCCATAAACAAAGATGTTCCCTATTTCACTTTAGATGGCCCCTACCTCCCCACAAAGAGGAAACTGAAATTATAGCAAAATTATTGTATTTTAATGTTTCACTTCTTCCCATGTTGGCCATCCTGTTAAATTTCAATTGAAAATGATAGAGCGAGACTGGACCCAATCAAACAAAACCAATGACGTACACATATATCATATTGGAACACTATTATATATGGGGACGGCTAGATGCTCGAACTTCACGGCGTGTTCCAGAGGGAAGAGCGCGTATCTGGTTTTTGGTGGCCAAAAATAGGAACGATTCCAGCTGTAACAAAATCAAGAGAAAACAAAAACAGAAACAAGATGTCACTGGTTTTCCATGATGTTTTGGCTAAAGAAACTATACAAAATAATCAAAGGTGAACAGTGTTAAATACATTCGATTGTTTTTGTTTTTATGAGAAGCGGACATAATTTAGCAGATAACCGTTACTTGTATTTTCCAATTAATTAAATTCAAACATATTTTCTTGGGGACTAATTTGGCCATCATTCGAACGCAAATGCGCGCGGATGTAGCTGGTACCCTTTTTCTACTCGCATGAAATGTATGGAAATGCCAACTGACGTAGCAGTCCATGTGATATTAAGTCAATGAAACACACCCGTTTAAAAGAGAGACAAAAATTCCAAAACACACGCAGTTCCTCTTCAAAATTGTCAAATATTTGTCCCTCAGCAAAACGTGCAACGTTTTTTTCCTTTTGGCTCGGGACTATTAACCGAATTATATACCAAAGAAAAAATCAAAGCGATTTTTCTTTTATTAACCATGAAGATGGCCGACGGCACGACTATTTTACGTAGAAATAGACCAGGAACTAAAGCAAAGGTATATTGTAATTTGCATTTGTAATTTCATTTCGAGAATTGTAGAATCTCAAAAATAGATCGAATTTGTTCGGAATGATCGATTTGTGAAAGTGCGAAAATCGCATCAACATTTTTTTTTCTGATTTTGCTTTTGGGGCTTGGTTTTCATGTTACGATTTGTGTAGCTATATTCGAAAGGGGGTGGGGGATGGGATGTAACTCCACCAGCCAGCCCCAGCACCTGGAAGAAAGATGTCAACCAACCCTCAGGAAGACCCTTCCTCCCACACTCGTATTTCGTTGTTTTGTTTTTGTTTTTAGTATTCAGGAAATTCCTGGCCCATTATTCTGAAACATATTGGTGGACGGAAAAGTCTCATAAATGTATTTGTTTTTATTTTGTTTTGCTGAAGGATTTCTGCCGCTGGCCCGATGAACCACTTGACGAAATGGACAGCACACTTGCTGTGCAGCAATACATTCAGCAGCTGATTAAGAGAGACCCATCGAATGTGGATCTTATTTGACGATGCCCCGAAGCACAGGACGAAGGTGTCTGGAAATATGAGCATTTAAGGTAAGAAACAACACAAAGGGGGTGAACACTATTTTTAGATTCTTTTTTTTTTTAACCACTGAATTGGAATGGGTAGGAAAACCTTTGAAGTTCATTTCATAAAGGGGTGAAAAATAATACCGTATGGGGTTAGATAGATCCGACTCATACCAACCTAATCATAATTCTCTTCAATTCCATTGAGTTCAATGAATTGTGAGGAAGTAGGTGGAAATTTTTTTAATGTTGATAGATCAACTTTTTTTCAGGAATTGAAAGTGATGTTTAAAAAAGCATAGTCTATGCATCGAAGCTTCAAATACCTGCTCACAAAACGTTATAAAGTTGCAACGTAGTAGTTTCCATCGACGGATGGCAAGCTCTGACACTGCTTGTAGATTTTAATTTCTCACACACTAATCAAGTCAGCTGTACGCCTTTCTCTGCTAACTTCCATTACATTTTTATTATTATTGATTTGAAGAAAAGTCATTTGGTTTCAAGAACTCGTATCAACCCTAGATTTCTATTTAAAGAACAACCGATGCCATCAAAGGCTTCGGATGTCCTCCAGTGTGGAGTAGAACGTTTCAGCTCAAATTTTATGAAGCCGTGCTTTCGCCTGCAAACGACTTTCCGGTACGGTTCCACTTTACTCATTCGAGCCAGGTGTCCAGCTCGCTATAACATGGTGGCACGGCAGCTCCGAAAAACCCAAGGCCTAAGTGGCTTACACTTTTCATCAATTCATTAAGTACGCGTAAGCAACTGATCTACAATTTTACGCTGATTCAAATCGGCTTTGTTGAGAAGCACTATTCCGTAACACATGATTCTATTGGAAGCTTTGTCCAGTACTTCGCAATAGGCAGTATCCATGAAGAACTCGTGCCTCTCTCTGATAGTTGTTCTTCTCAAAAGGTTTTTCATGTATTTGGTATGAAGTTGCATAGCTTGTGTGTGTAGCTCAATAGAGAGATCTTCGGAGTCATCGAGGATAAGAAAGATTCTCTCGACAAGTCCAATCATGCCTAGTTGACTTAAAAACTCGGATGGTACATGGACTAACTCTTGCGAAGAAACGCTAAACCTGCTATTAGAAACCCACTTCCCAGATAGCTCCAAGTCCGTTAATACAACAAACCGTCCTGGGTCTGGTATATACTTAACTTTTCCTCAAGGTCTTGTTACAAAGGAAAAATTGACATGGGCTCTGAATATTTTCGAACCTTACAAATCTCCAAGTCCAGATCAAATCATAACAGCTGAGATACAACATACCAGCGAAATAACTTTGTCCATCATTGAGATGATCTTTAAAAGTTGTCTAAATCTGGTCCATATACCTCAGCGATGAAGAGAAGTAAAGGTAGTGATCAGTGTTCATCCCAAGGCGGGCAAATTCTCGGATGTCAACCCAAAGACTTAAAGCCTATCATTCTTCAAAACTTTCGAACGATTGATCGATATCCATTTACGTAATAGCATTGATAAGGAGACTATCTATGTCTCAGCTGCTTACTGCAAAGGGAAATCGGTAGAAACAGCCTTGCAAACTCTGGTAAGAACTATCGAATACTCCCTAGAACAAAAGGAATACACTATAGCTGCCTTCCTGGACATTGAGGGACGCTTTTAACAACGTTGAAACATCTTCTCTCACTTCAGCTATGACGACCCTAAACGTTGAATACTTACTTTTTGAGTTGATTAAACTAATGCTAAAAAGCAGGATCATTAACTCTAGATGGGAGATTTTTGTACGAGAAGGTCTGTCAGCAGAGGCACTCCGCAAGGTTTGTGTTCTGTCCCCTCTCCTGTGGAACATAATAGTTAACGAACTGCTAATATCCTCGAGAAGGAAGGCTACATAGTGATTGCGTTATGCCGATGATGTTGCCATCGCCGTCACAAGAAAACGTCCTAATACCCTGAGTGACCTCCTTCAAAACGCACTTAATATGCTCACCACGTGGGCTGATCACTGTGGACTTAAAAAAAAACAGACTTCGTCCTTTTTACACGGAAATACAAAATCCCAGTAATTGTTCCTCTTCAATAAAAGGTGTACCACAAATTCTTATCAATGAAGCCAAATATCTTAGTCTGATATTAGACAAAAAAATTTGTTAGAAACCTAAACATTCAGGAAAGAGTTAAAAAAGCTACAGTAGCTCTTTTCTCCTGCAAAAAAGCCAAGGAACAAATGGGGTTTTCAACCTCGCAGAACCTAATTGTATGTACACCGGTCGTCCGACCAATACTCATGTACGGGGGTTACACTGGAAAAAGTCACTTACTGAGACAAACTCAGCACAATGCAACGCACTGCATGTCTCATGCGGATATCAACTTCTGATATCCGCATATTCTCTGACAGTCAGGCTGCTGATTAAATCTCTCGACGGTGTCTCAACCAACTCTCAAACGGCCCTCGATTGTCGATCATCTCGTATGGTGATGGCGCAGCAATTTAATATTCACCTCTGCTGGGTGCCGGGCCACAGAGACCTCACTAAAAATGGAACCGTCATACCTATTTTAGCAAACTTTTGCTAAAAGAAACAGCCTTCACGATATCAAGGGCTAGGTGGTACAATTTACCTACGTGCTCAGCTACAAAGCTCATATGGCCGTTACTTGACCTAAAGCGCTCTAAGGACTTGCTATCTCAAAACATATTTCATATTAGCTCCCTAATAGGTGTTCTTTCGGGACACTGTCTTATAGGCATACATGCAATACGACTTGCTGTGGGCGCAAATGACTTCTGCAGGAGCTGTATGGACGAAAAATAAGAGGAAACAATCTTTCATCTTATCTGCACATGCTCTCCTTTTTCCCTAAGTCGCAAACTTCATATAGGAGAATATTTGTATGATAATCCAAGTGAACTAGCTAACTAGGATATAAAATATCTTCTTCGCTCAAAATGGTTCGACTAGTCAGAAGTAATCCTCTAGATTCATGTGGTATCACAATGGGCCTTTTCTTTTGGCCTAAATGTGCGGATTCTGTATCTGCAGCCCCTTAAGCCTAACCTAACCTAACCTTACCTGCATAGCTTGTGGGTTCCTTCCAAAGAAGTCGATGATGTCTGTGTAAGCTAATAATTGGATGGACTTAGCAAATTTGATATTCGATTGACGTACAGTTTTCTGATATTTCGTGACTGTCGACTAGGTCCGCTTGTTGAAGCTATGCACACCTGTCAAATTGGCCTTCATTTATTCAGTCTGTTTTTCAAATCATTATGGACAGAAAGAATGTTCAATAATATGTGCAAATGATTAAAGTTATATCCTGCGCCCAGTGATGGATTAAACGTTGAGGGCGCCATAGGTAAGCATCTCATCGGCACCCCTATATTAGAAATAACTAGTGTTATTGTTTGACCGAAACCGCTGTACCGCGCCTTAGAAATACGCGTTGAAATGGGGGCCAAGGAGTAGAGAACAAGTTTAAATGAGATCGATAGATACTGCGACACCTCTTTCCACAGCAAGTTATTTCAAGAAATGCTGATGTTGGTTGGCCTCCCCACAGACGCCTGATTTGACTGCCCCGGACTTGTTTTTGTGGAGATATCTGAAAAGCAAATATTCGTGAAATTAATGAAATAAAGCGTGAAATTTGTGAGACGGACAGATGCGGGTATTTATCTGATGGCGATAATGTCTCTTGTAGATGTTCCAGTTTTGTTTTATTTCTTCTTATTTTTTAAATAATTAAAGCATGAAATTGAGAAAATATATTTGTCTCTTCCCTACAGGCAGTTCTGCATGGAATTGAATGGCTTGGCTGTACGCCTCCAGACCAATTGCTTTCCAACATCATGCACACAGATGACAGCAACCGAACAATGGATATTTCTTTGTGCTGCACACAAAACACCAAAAGAATGTCCTGCCATTGATTACACACGTCACACACTAGACGGCGCTGCTTGTTTATTAAATAGCAATAAATATTTCCCTAGCCGGTAAGTTTAGTTTCCCTTTCACCATTTATTCCATTCTTTAAATTCAAATTGTCTAACTTCGTTTTCTTTTTCTCTTATAGGGTCTCGATAAAAGAATCATCAGTTACTAAATTAAGTTCGGTTTGTCGTCGTGTGTATAGAATTTTTTCGCATGCATATTTCCATCATCGACGGATATTCGATGAGTTCGAGGCTGAGACATTTTTATGCCACCGTTTCACGCATTTCGTTACCAAATACAATCTCATGTCAAAAGAGAATCTAATTGTACCAATTAATGAGGAAGAAAATACAGCGACCGGCGAAAGTGAAGCCTAAAATTATTCTTTCTTTTCTGTCTTTTTTTTTTTAAATTGAACAAATAAACAAAATTCAACATTAACAATAAACATAAAACCATTCTAAACATTTTAAATATAACAACAACAAAAAGAAAAAAAAATAACATTCATGTAAACAAAAGCAAATTTAAGTCCCCATTCCCTGCTGTTAATTGGTTTTGATGAATGATAAAATGTCATTTTTTATTTTGAAGTTTTGAACTCAAATTTGTAATGAAAACCTACAAAACTAAACGCTGTTGTTTATTTTAAATCTTGTTTGAAAAAGTCATGTAGACGAATGAAAAAACACGAAGGCGATGTCGTCTAGTAAATTAAATGGATCTTTATGTGAAATAACTCATTTTATAATTACCCTAAAGTTATCCCATTAACACATTGTATTGTATTTTGTATTATTATTACTCTGACAATTTAATTATTTTTATTAATAATACAAATTAGTAGTTAGTTTGCACACACACAAACAAAATCCTTTGTTTTTCATGCAATTTTTGTTTTCTTTTTTATTTTTATGTGTAAATGCTTTAAAAGTCTTTGGATAACTTGTAGATAGAAGACTGGATAGTATGCGATTGGCTCGTGGCGTATTAGTTAACTACATTGCCTATAGACTCCCCCAGTTCTTGAGCGCGTCAATGATTCGATGGGACAAATCTTCTTTCGCACTCGCGCTGTAGCGAGGGTCCTACAATACTTCAACATACACAAATCCACTGGCCCGGATGGTATCCCCGTTACTGTTCTGAAGAGGTGTTCTTCAACGCTGGCATAACCCTTGCGTAAGCTTTTCCATCTATTCTATTCTTCTGGGCTCGTTTCCATTAGTTGGAAAACAGCATTTGTCCAGCCTATACCCAAAAAAGGCGAATCCTCCTCTCTTCCAACTATCGACCGATTGCACTAACGTCCCTTCTTGCTAAGGTCTTGGAAAACCTGATAAACTATCAGCTCAAGAAATATCTTGAAGGCTGAAAGCTTCTTGATGACCGGCAGTACGGCTTTCCCAGCAACAGGGCCACTGGTGATTTGATGGTTTATCTCACCGAACAGTGGAACAAATCTTTACATCGTTTTGGAGAAAGTAAGATTGTTGCACTTGATATTTCAAAGGCATTTAAATGCGTGTTTGGTATTGATGAGTCGCTCCTTCGTTGGATTAGAAACTTTCTTTCGAACCGTTGTATACAAGTTGCATTAGACGGGTTCAAGTCTGAAACACACAAAATAAATGGTGTGCCCCAGGGCTCCGTTTTGTCTCCGACCCTCTTCTTCATCATCAATGATCTCTTGTCTGTAACTTCTAATCCAATAAATTGTTTCGCTGACGAAAGCAACCTTAGCTTTTCTAATTCGTTTCCCGACTCACATCCCTCCTCTTCGGATGTGGAACTGCAACGACTAAATATGCTAAGCTCATTAAACTCTGACCTAAACAGCATTGTACAATGGGGAATAAAAAACAGCGTAGAGTTTAATGCTTCGAAAACTCAATGCTGGGGCCTGATTATGGGGTTCGCGGTGGATCGTTTTCAATTCGACATTTCAATTTCGACTCGTTTCGTATTTCCTTATTAACGAATTCGCGGCGGAGCGAAATAAATTCTTCCAGTGATTTAACACTTTTGGTTTAACGATTTCTTCCAATATTCCAGTTTAAAATATTAACACTCTTTCGCCTGTGAATCCGCCAATAAAAAATCTGTCGGATTTCAAGTCGCCAGCAAACCTTTGGCGTTTCGAGTTTGCCTTCGAATTTGTTAATTGGTCGAATTCAAAACGAAGAAGGCGAAAGCGAAAGCAATAATTGAAAATAATTGAAAAATGTCAAACTCGCTAGCAAAACGATTCGCCGCGAATCCCATAATCAGACCCCTGTCTTGTATCGTTGAAGCGAGATATACCTCGCCACTGCCACTGTCAACGAGTGGCACTTGTATCAATGAGACTGAAAATCTCGAGATTCTCGGTATGTGCATCACTGACCACCTCTTGTGGAACGAGCACATATGCGATGTCGCCAAAAATGCCGCAAGATGATTAGGTTTCTTAAGAAGGTGCAAGAAATTTGTTTTCCCTTCTGATCTGGCTATCATCTACAAAATTTACATACGTCCTAAGCTTGAGTACAACTCTCACGCCAGGGGCCTGCTTATGGGATTCGTAGCGAATCGTTTTGCTAGCGAGTTTGAGATATTTCAATTATTGCTTTCGCTTTCGCCTTCTTCGTTTTGAATTCGACCAATTAACGAATTCGAAGGCGAATTTGAAATGCCATAATGTTTGCTGGCGAGTTGAAATCCGACAGCTTTTTATTGGCGGATTCACAGGCGAAAGAGTGTTTATTATTATTAATTGGAATATTGGAAGAAATAGTCAAACCCAAAGTGTTGGAAGAATTTTGTTCGTTCCGCAGCGAATTCGTTAATATGGAAAAACGATCTGCCGCGAATCCATAATCAGGCCCCAGGGCTGGTGCTCCAGTGACGTGCTTAAGTCTTCTGGACAGTATCCAAAAAAGAGCACTCAAAAGGTGACAATACCATCGTTGAGTCTTTTACGTCTCTAGAACATCGGCATAATGTCCCATGTCTCACCCTATTTTACCGATACTTCAACGGTATAATATGCTTTAGTGAAATAGCCAGTTGCATTGCTCCTCTTAAGATATTCAACCGTAACACCCGCGCGTCCAAGAATGCCCATCAGTTCACCTTGAGCCAAACTTCGGACATACTGTCATGTACAGAGAATTTAAGCCGTGCTACACGAATTTGGAACTCTCTTCTACACTCTGTCTTCCCCAGTCATTGTAATGTTCAAGAATTCAAAACCAATGTTGACCGACACCTCCTTTTACATCCTCTATCCTTTCCCTAACACTCGCACTGTGCTCTTGGACATATAAAGGGTTATGAAAAAAATCCTTGAGTGCGCGTTTTTTATAAAAAAAAGTGTTGTTGGTTGTGTCGTCGGCGTTGTTCTCTTTGGTTGTTCTGTTTCGGGTTAAATCTGTTATCCATACTAAACATGTTTTGTAAGATTTATATGTGCTTTAGTGGCTCGATAGAAGACTACAATGTATGAGATACGAGAGATTGTAGTGGCGCGTGGTAGTTAACTACATTGCCTATTACGCAGTATACATGGGTTCGAATCCGATTTGTGTCCATATCCAAATGTACACGGGGCCAAAGATGACGCGAATAACTTTTCTCTGGAAACAGTCTAAGGCACTTTCATCCGATTTTGTCCATACAGCAGGACTGAGATGATGAGGTTGTTATACAATCTTACCTTAGCCCTCGAGAGAGGGCTTTTCCATTCAATTGCTTTCTTAGCCCAAAGAAACAGCGATTAGCAAGAGTTATTCTTCGTCTGATCTCGGCGCTGGTGTTATTGCCCGTGTTTATAGCGGAGCCAAGGTAGACAAACTCCTCTACTACCTGGAAGTTTTATGCGTCTATTTTAACGTTCTGTCCCAGCCGTGTCGGTGTTGGATGTCCTTCCTCGAAGACGGCATATACTTCGTTTTTCCCTTATTAACCGCTAAACCCATTTTTTCCGCTTCTGTCTGAATTCTCACAAAGGCGCCATTGACATCACGATGTCTTCTTCCCATTAAATCAATATCATCGGCGTACGCGAGAAGTTGAACAGATTTTTGGAAGATAGTGCCTCTGGTGTTGACGGTGGAGTTCTGCACTACCTTCTCAAGAACGATGTTAAAGAAATCGCATGACAGCTCATTGCCAACCTTGATGGAGCAGCGTGAGTTCTCCATCGTCATTTTGCACAAACGAACAAGCTTGAAGGGGATGCCAAGACTAGACATAGCTTTATATGTTCGTCTCTGTAGATGCTGTCATACGCGGCCTTAAAATCAATGAAAATGTGGTGGTACGGATTTCCGGACGCTAAGCAATGAGTTTTTTTTCTTTCTTTTTCGTGTTTGTCAACTTAAATTTGAATCCATTTATAGGAATTTTATTAAGATTTAAATGTTCATACCTTTTGTATACAAAAAAGTTAAACAAAAATAAAAATAATTCAAGTGAACATTAAAGTAGACTTTCGTTCACATTCGGTTTAAAATCTTTACTTGTAGTTGTAATTGTATTAACTAACAGTTTTGGCTTTTAGTTTTTCTTCTAATTGATTTTATTGAACTGTAGAAAAAGTTGTATTTTATTTGATTTCGAATTTAATTTTCATAGTTTGCATAATTAATTGCAATTTAATTAAGAGCTTCATTGATATAAACAACAAAATTATAAATGTATAAAAAAAACCACATAGAAATCATTATTTGACGAAAAAAAATATTAATGATGGTAATGATAAATTGAGATTAAAATTGAATAATAATAAAACAAGAACAAATCTATTATACACTCAACAATAATTTAAGGGCAAATTATAAAAGGAACAATGATAATAAATATAAATGTATGTAATCAAAATACATAGTTCTCTTTTTTGTTTAAATATTTAAGTCAAAGATTAAATATGTAACAAGATGGGAAACTGACTTACGTTTCACTCCCTAGATCCCGCAATTTTCATATTCCTTCATTTACTTTATTCTTTTCGTCTACATAAATGCATGTGAGTTACAAAAGCACAGAGATGAGGTGATATTTTTCTATTCTCTTGTTTGTTTTTGCATTTTCAACATTTCTCTTTTGTTTGTTTTCGCATTTTCTTTTTCAGATGGTTGGACCATATTTACCGTGATAGTATTGGTAAAACCACGCATACTTTCACAGTTACTATGGTCCGAAGCTTGTAGGCAACTGTCATTTTGACAGCCTTGTTTCCCATCTTGTTACTTATTTAATCTTTGATTTAAGTATCGTAGTCATTTGAAGAAATAAAATATGAGTGCGATCCATGGAGTCCACACGACTAACTTCCCAGCCCAACCCAGAGTAGAAAAATACGTAAAAACATTAGTTGCATAAAACTGATGATTTTATGAAAAACATTCTGCCCTATCGATGTGTTTTTCTGAGCCGCTAGAGACCTCAAAACATCGAGAAATGCGAAAATTGGAGATTCACAAAATCGGACCCATTACAATAACTTCCTCTGGGAAGTTAAAAATAATTTCTCAAACAATTCATAAACATTTCCTAAAAACACTAGTTAAAAAAAATTAATGGACCGTAAAAAGGCAAATTACTGGTTACACTTCGAACGCAATTAGCGGTTCGAGATAACGGTTGAACGGTTTTTCTGCTTTCATAAGAAGGCACAATTGTCGATAACTTTTTTCATCCAATTTGTAATGCAATAAATGTTAAATGCATATTTAGTTTTGCATTAAAGAACCATTTAGATTATTTGATGGTTGAAATAGCGACGTGATGTGCTTGACAGGCTTTTGAAACTATTTATTTAATATTTAAATTACTTAATTTTCTATCTCACACTTGAAGGAATATCCTACGTCAGCGATCGATGCATGAAATTAGCTCAGTAACATTAAGCAAATTCAAGGCGTTCACATTGATGAATATGTGTAAGGAAAAATATAGGCCCAAGTACAGAACCTTGAGGAACTCCTTTATAAACATTCACTGAATCCATTCCGACTATCTGAGACACATTCTTGAGGTAAGAAGCTAACCAAGACTACTGGTGGAGTCAAAGAAAAAGGGCGTTTTCAGAGAGTCCTCAGAAACAGCTTGGATTTGGATGATTTTTTTTTTCAATTTTTTGTTTTTTAATTCGTTAAAAATCAGTTGACAACCGGCTGACCGATTTTCTAAATTTTTGTTTTAACCTAAAGAGGAATAAGGGTAGAAGATTTGTGACAAACAAAATGTAAACTTTTCAGATTAGAACCAGTGCAAATGTTAAAAAATATTACTTTTTCACTTCAATAAAATATATCAATGTACCTATGAATACTCAATACGTGTAGGGTAGGATAGCGAGTAACGGGGTACCGGGGTAGTTGGTAAACAGTGGTCTTATATTCCTGAATATTGCGATAAATTAGAGAAAGAGAGCTTGGTAAGGAGTTGAACATTCGTGCTGTACGGCTAACGAATGAGTCTCCGTGCTTGGCAGTTGACATGTTGGAAGCGTGAGTATTAAGAAATATCTAAAGACGAGGCATGCATTTGGCTATTTCTTCAAAGTATGGGTCAACTCGGTTAGCTAACACGATTTGCAAAATTGGTTTGCAATCGATTTGAAAAAACGTGCTTGCTTCTAATTTGTTAAGTGTTTTTAAAAAGGCAGTTATCTTATTGTCAAATTTCATAACTGTTTTCTAGAAGGGTTTTTGGGGCAACCTGGTAGCATTTAAAACGAAATATCCGTCTCGTAACCTTTTATCTCTCTATTGAGTCATTAGGCCAGTTCCACTTCACAACATCTAACTGAGATCTCAGAGATCTCCGAGATTTTTTAGGTGGAACAAAAAAAATCTCAGCTGAGAACTGAGATTTTTTTCTGAGATCTCTGAGATGAAATTATTTTGGATTCGATTTCTCACTCAGCTATTTTGACGTGACTGACATATGTACAACAACAATTTGTTAGTTAACCATTTTATCTCAATGAGAACTAAGAATTATGTTCCACCAAATGATTTTGCTTCAGTCGAAGTGACATTGAGATCTCAGTGAGATGTTGTTAGGTGGAACTGGCCTATTAAAAAAAATAAATAGAGTGGCGCAACAGCTCTTGAAGAGCCGAGCCCTAAGTGGCTTACTCTCATCAACAATTCTCTAGGTGTGTGTGAAGAATTGAGGGGACCTACAATTTAACGCCGATTCCGAACGGCAAAGTTGAGAAGCACTTTTTCATGTCAGATGATACTCTTGGAAGTTTTGTCAGTTCTTCGCAAGAGGCAGTGTCCGTGGAAGATGAAATAAAAACTGGCCTATTAATAATTGTCAAAAATACCAGCAGCGAATGGCAAAGATTTTGACGGGTTAAAAACTCATTTGTCCGTTTTTTCTAGATCGATTTTAGTTGCAAACCGAGTTGGTGACCCTGGGTGGCAAAACGAGTTGATTCGTTCATTTCCAGTCGGGCAAACCGAATTACAACTTGTTTTACATGAAAACCAAATTGAGTTAACTCGGTTTACAAAACGTACGTTCTGGATCTTCACTATTATTTTCATTAAAGTATGAGCCTGTTGTAATACTTGCAAAATGAATCTTTTATCTTACTAGCTGACCCGGTAAATGTTGTTTTTTCTTGAAAAAATCTTTATGAGGATTCATCCAGATATTGGAATTAACGTTTTATGGGAAAGTTCACTCGGGTGTATACTTGTTATTTTCTCAGAAGACCAAATAAAAACGTAATCGCTCTTTTTTTCAGAGAACTATTTGAGCAACAAAATTAATTCTTGCGGCACAAATTAGTAACAACATACTGAATACTTTTTTGTGCCGGCTTATGAAATGCTGCTCCTGGCGTAATAGACGTATTTTTTGTTGTTTTTGACTTCACCTTATACCATATAAAGAATATCTACTAATGTAAATATCTCTAATGCCGCAGAAAAATAGCTTATGATGCAAATATCTCCGCAGTCAGAGCTCGGAATTGAGTTTGGCTTTCAGAGTGGTAGGCTCAGAATAATGAGAACTTTAAAATATGTAGAATCTAGCGAAATCGATTGGCAAAATTTTTGACGGAAACAAAAATTCTCGAACTCGAACTCGAACTCTTTTCATCAAAATGGGTTACAAGCATTTTGAAGGCCAGGTCGCTGTTACATTTGCTAAAATGTTGATTATTCGCAAACATTTTCCCGCAACTTCAATTCTACCTTCTAACGTGGACATAAGTTGAATGAGTGCTTCCGTTCAACAATAATTCACAAAATTTTACGATTGCAGTAAAAAATTATGAATTCACAACTGACCTAATCGAATTTTAGAAGAGATTAACTTCTGTAAATTTACAAATTCTCATTATAAGAGTCATTCAATAAAAACAATGCTTACTAGAACTATAAAAACGCATGGGGAACGCATATCAAGTCCGTTCTTTCACTTTTTCGGCAAGTTTTTGTACAAACTCTCTAAAAACGAGGAGTGGGGATGAAATTTTGTGATTCTCTCAAAAGGTAAAAGAACACTTGCCAGCCTAAATCTCCAAAATGCAAAAAATTGTATCAAACATCAACAAAATTCAATGTACTTCTTATGGTTTGACAGAACTCACAAAAACTGCCACAAGAAATTTTTGTGGCTAAAAACGGGAGAAGGGGGAAATATTTTTCTCTTTCAAAAGTGACAGAACTTACAAAATCGGGAGTAAAAGTACAGAAAAGTGGGAGAATTTGGGAGTTTTCGGCATAAGAACAGACCTTATTACTTCATTATAAACTCACGCTTGTTAACAAAAATTTGCTGTGCTTAACAGCTAAGCATTCTGATCTATCGCCTACTTTCAACTCTCACTCTATCTCGTTGAAAGCAAATCTCTTTTTTTGCGTTCACAAAAAAGTGAAGAACGAATAAAACAGTCCAATTTACGAAAAATTACGATATTTAACCAAATCCTGTTCGCGTACTCAAAAATTTGTAGTTTTTCGTAAAAGAGAGTGATGACGAGAGAGTAAAATATTTCCCCAACCTACGAATTTTACCCCAAGAAATTTCTTTGGGCTGATTTGTGAAAAGTGTCATATTTGATTCAAAATAGCAAATAAATAAATACATTCAAATTCATGCTCTCAATTTTTCATACATAAAAACATGAGAGTTAAAATGTGGGAAAAATTTGTTCTTTTCCCGTTCCCTTACTTTTTTATAGTTTTCTTTTTCTGTGAGAGAATTTTACCCCCACTCCTTAAAATGTTTCATCTTACGAATTTTAGCGCAGAAAGAACGCGAACGGACTTATTATGAAAATTTGTAAGTAGGCCAGGTTTTCGAACGCTAATGACATTCGGAAACGCATTGCCAGGCACGAAAAAACCGAATGCGGATTTGTCATTCCGCATAAGTACTAGATAGAAATAGAGAGTACAAAATATTCGTTTTCGAAACTATTTGCTTTCGAAACGAATTACAGACAAAGGCCCCAGGCAAAGGAGTGATAAATTAATTATTTTCTTTTCCTTACTCATTGGGAGTGTGGTAAAAAAGCAATATATGCAATTTTCAAGAAACCTTAAGGTTTTTAATAAATGTGATTAGATACTTTAAGCTTTAATGTTGATGTGTGACCGATTTTCGCAGGTTGGAGAACTTAGCTCTGATTTCTATTGAAAAAGGATTATTAAAAGAAATTCAAGCAAAAGCTTCAAATGAAAAAAAAAACATTCATGTGTAATAAAAGCAATATGACCTGAAAAAATAACTTCTAATTTTTTTTAAATTTCTACAAGTTGGAAAGATCATGTTGAAAAATAAGTATTGCATGAAATGACAATTTGGTTTATTTGATGGTTGAAATAACACGATGTGCATGAAAGGCTTGTGACATTATGTATTTAATATTTTAATTATTTAATTTAATTTCTCACACTTGAAATACTTCTCTCGCAGCGAAAAACGAAACGAACATTTTTGAGTTACGTAAAGTAAATTTAAGACGTTCACGTTCTCGATTTCTTTTTTTTTTTGACGATAACCGTTTTGAAATTTGTACGTTGTTTATGAAATTTGTTTTTTTTTTTTTTTTAGTAGCATAGAACTTTAAGTTGACAACACTATTTTAACTGGCCATTTTATCAGCTGTCGAGTGAAATAATTTTAGTATTGTTGTTTGGCATTACAACACGACTTTCACGCATTCAGAATAAAGACCAGAAAAAGTAGAACTTACTTAAGCTATGATTACACGGTCAACGAAATCGGTCAACGCGTTGACTCTCTGACGTCACAAAAAAATAAATATTTTCTCTGTCATCTCACCGTCAACGTGTACAATGTCAATGTATAAAACATTGACTATCACACTATTGACACTATTGGGTAAATATTGTCCCAAATAAAGTTGTCGAACAGGTGTGTCAACGTGATTTTTACTTATCAGTGTCAACGCATTGACTCGCAAAACTTTGATGATCACACGGTTTGACACAAAGCAAAAAGTCGTAGCCGTCAAGGCAAGTCAAGGTTATTTTGAGGAAATAAAATAAATATTGAGTTTATTAATGCAAAAAAAAGACTATTTCATTCATCGTTCCAAAATATGAGACCAAATCCTGAACATTTTGTTGACTATTTTCGAATGAGTGTAAGATTTTTGATGAGTTGGTGGTTAAAGTTTCACCAAAGTTCAAATTCAAATTCAAATTCAAATAAAGAGAAACCAGTATCAAAATCATCCATATTTTCCCTTTCAATTTGATAAAAACTTGCGGCAAAAAAACGCATGTGTGCACGGCACGATAGTAAACAATGTACTACAAGACACAAAAGCGATTTTTTGTCGCTGCGACATCGTTGCGATATGGCAGAAACTCGTGCGTGTGTGTGCATTACTCCATTTGGTTGTGAGTCTATGTCGTAAAAGTGATATCGCTGCGACAAAAAATCTCGTGTGTACACCGGGCCTAACTGCATTCTCCATCCCATTGCGCTGGTCGCTTTTGGACAGCTGAAATCAAGGCTTATATTTCGGATTGTTTGGCCCAGGCGTATGCAATTTTCCTTAAAAAATTCAATAAAGCTATGCCCTGTTTTGTTTTTTTTTTATTTTTTGAATTAAATCAAAAAATGAGTAGCTTCTGGCATGTAAAAAAAACAGTGCTATTTTTTGTATAAACAAATCACTGTCAAACTGTGACGATGACACGGGATTTAATTCTGCCCCGTCAACGCTGGGACACGGTCATTGCGATGACAAGCAGTCCTAAAACTCCGTCATGACGTTGACGGAGAGATTACACGGTCATCGAAAATAGTCAATGCGTTGACCCAAAAATGTGAGTCAACGCGAGTGTCATCGTACCCGTCAACGCAATGACACCGGTTTTCGTCGACGATCTCACGACGTGACACTCTTGGGACAGATTGTGACTTCAATTTACATCAAATGCGTTGACTCATTGACCGATTTCGTTGACCGTGTAATCATAGCTTTACGCTTGTTTTAAAGCAATTTCAATGCTTAATTTAAAAACAAATTAAAATTCAAAACAGTAGACTCTTTTTTATATTTCCTTAAAAAAAAAAAAACATTGTAAACACTTTACCGTTACGACTCCATGGGTTCATGATTTTGCGGTTTAGGTTTTCGTTGTTGCTGTTGTTGTTGTTGCTGCTGGGGAGGTTTATTGTGATTGGATGGCTTGTTTTGATTTCTTGCATTTTTATTTTTATTCTGATTGCCGTATTTCTGTTTTCCCTGGTCGTTTCGGTTTCTACCAGATCCACTGGGTTGATTCGATTTTGATTCGTTTGGAGGACGCTCAACCCAAAACGAAGTTTTGCTTCCGCTTTTCTGAAGGCTATTAACAGATTGTTTGAATTAAATTAAAATAATTTTAGGTTAATAATATATTTTTAAGGAAAATGGTGTATTAGATTCAGTGTTGTTGTTGTGTTCAGTCCGCGCACTGCATCACTGAATAAAATACAACTAATATAGAATCAATTCTAGCTCACCCAATGGTATTATCATCGACCTCATCAAGTGTGAGTAGAATATGAATGCAGGGAATTTTTCGGTGTGCCACAATTTGTTCCAAACCCTCCATCTGTGGCTCCCAGTGTTCTTCAATTCTATTTTACAGAGAAAACACAATTTTTATACAAAATTGCAACAAATCGAATTACAAAATTACAACGTACGACTTGTATGTTAACGAGTTATTTGATGAAGTGGATAACTACGTTTAAGGATTTCCGCACATGATATCGTCTTGACAATACCACCACCGAATCCCGACCATACCAGCGTTCGGTTGTTCGGCTTTGTCAAGGGACTTTTTCGCGAAGTCAATTACGTTTGAAACTTTTGTGCCACCCTTGACCTTTATTGGGATATGTTAATTTTTTTCTTAAAAGAAAAAAAAAGTACAAAAATTCCACCAAGAACTTACATGCATCCATAGAAAGTCCTTTAGGAGGTTTTCAAACGGCAAGTTCTCTTTCGATATCTCTTCTTCGATATTTTCGCCTTTTCGATAATGCATCATTTTTTTCGATTTTCTGAAAATAATAAAATACCAACTGTTTTATAAATTTCTGTTCTATTGTGTATGCATTTAAAGTTCATTAATTGGAAATAAAAACGTGACATGAATCTCTTAATGAAATTGAATGGTACGCGTCACTTTCAGGGATCCTTGCAAAAGTTCATTCAATGAGGAGAAGACAAATTCCTTCCTTAGGAATAAATACTAAACACAGACAAAATAAAGGAAAAGAGGGTAGAAATATTTTTGTTAGGAATTCACAAGTGTGAGATAAGGATTCAAAGTTGTATTTCTATTAATATCGATGATGACGTCAGTGAGGACGTTTTCTATTTCTTTTGTAGTCTCGCATAAGAGTTTCATAATATTTCATAATACTACATGAATTCAAAGGTGTTGGAAAGAAGGTCGTTCAATATTGACGTGGGTTTAATTTGACGTAACAACTTGGTGAGGAAAGAACTTACATATGTTTAACAGGAAGCTGATAATTCTCGATTGAAAAAAGAACTGAACTAGGCAAGTTCCTGGGAAATCGTAATGTTGTCTTAGGAAGATGGTTTCCTTCACAACAAAAATCACTTGACTGCAGCACCTGCACGCTCAACGAAGCAGCATGAAACAAAAATGTAATCAAACCGTGTCCTGAAGTAAAACTGAGGTTAAAATTTAATCGCCTAGAAAACAAATTTAATATAATTACCAACCCCCAGCCCACACCGTCACATCAAAACCTAGTTGCTTCTAGGTTATTGACAATCAGGACTCAATTAAAATCTCAAGGAGCTGGAACGGATTCGAAAGAAGGCTAAAAGAAAAACAACTCTGACTAAGGGTTGTGGAATGTACATGAACAAATATAGCTCGAGCTATTAACCAGCAATTCACTTGAGATTGATTTCAATTGAGAAACGAATAGAAGTGCATCGAACAGAAAAAAACATCCTGACACCAACAGATTCGACCTTTATGCCGCGGTGTATAATTTATTTATTAGCAGATTCAGTGAAGCAGAACAGAAAATATGATTGAGTGTCTTTATTTATATACAGATGATTTTGGAGAAGATGGGATTTTATAACCCTAACTTTATGACGTAATTTCCTGATAGAATTACCAATCTTTTTCGATTTTAATGTTCCCCCGTAAAATATGAGTATTTTTCTTTGGGAAAAAAGGGAATAAGTTGCTAACGATGGCGCTGCAGTCAGGGTCAGGTTATAAACGCTTTATCTCCCAAGCTTCATCTCTTAAGACATATTTATCGACATACTGCACTAATTCAAGCAGTACACAAAAAATATTTATACCAATTTGTATGTACATTCACCTGATACCTCCAGTACTTACCTAGAACTTGACTTTTGAAAAAAAGTTCTTTAAGGTCCATTTACAGGATTTACTTTATCGGTAAAACAGATTAGATAGAGCACGAACAGAAATATAGGGAAAAGATGACCATTTACCATTTAATGCTTAGGAAGGACTAAATACAAATAAGGAATTCAACAAGTTCAATTCTATTACAAAAGACCTCCTAGACATACGCAATATCCTCACAAAACCTCACTGACACGATTTTCTAAAGACAAAGTTCATCTAAATTCCTCAAAATAGTCAGTTTTTTACCGTTCAATTTTACAAGGAACAAAATGTTGGCTGATATGCTATGAATTCAATGTTTTAATTGTAAAAAAGTAAGTATACGCCACAGTCAACGGCATTGTTTCGGTCAATAGCTATTTATAGGAGGCGTTCCAACATTTGTTTTATTGTGAAACTAAGCTTCAGTCCAGGTCGGACCAGGGCCTCATGCAACAAGTGTCTCCAACCAGCTCGGTCCTAGCTAGCTGTCTCCAGTTTGCACGCAAAAATTGGTTCAGGTCCTCTAACACCAGTATGCTCCACCTGAGTCACGGTCTTTCTCTTCTGCGACGCCCTTCCGGGTTGGATTCGAAGACTCTACGAGCCGGAGCATTATTTTTCATTCGCCCCACATGACCCAACCATCTAAGTAGTTGGACCCTAACTTTTCTGGCTAGGTCAGTGTCGCTGAAGAGCTCGAACATTTCTTGATTGAATCTTCGTCTCCATTCTCCATTTATGCAGACTGGACAAACAATCACTCGAAGTATTTTTCTCTCGAAGCAGCCTAGGTCATGCATGTCTCGGCCCACATACATTAGGACCGGGAGGTGAGAGTTTTGTACAGTGACACTTTAGTTGCTCGGGAGAGGACTTTACTACCCTATTGTTTTCTAAGTCCAAAGAAGTAGCAATTGACAAGATTCTTCGTTTGATTTCAGTGCTGGTGTTATTGTCTGAGCTTATAGCGGATCCTAAGTATACGAAATCTTTAACTACCTCGAAGTTTAATCTGTCTCCAAGACGTTGATGTTGGTTGCCCTTTCTTGTTGACAGCATTAACTTGGTCTTGCCCTCGTTAACCGCTAGACCTATCTTCCTGGACTCTGTCTCAAGACTCACAAACACTCCACAGACATCACTCTGTGCTCTTCCAATTATATCAATGTCGTCTGCGTATCCTATTAGCTGGACGGACATTTCAAAGATTGTGCCTCTGGTGTTGACGTTAGAGCTTTGCACAATCTTTTCAAGAATGATGTTGAAGAAAACGCACAAATTCGTCCGTTAGGATTTTTCCGACCATGAAGGAACAGCGTGATCGATTTCAATTGTCATTTTACATAGACGGACGATTTTTTCTGGAATGCCAAACTAGACATTGCTCTATATAGTTGGCGTCTATAGACGCTGTCGTACGCGGCCTTTAAATCGATGAAAAGGTGGTAGGTATCGATTTGAAGTTCCTGGGTCTTCACCATCTGCCCCGCCTTAGATTGATGTTGGACTTTTCGGGTCTGAAGACACACTGATAAGTACCTATCTAGGTTGTTGACGTAAGGCTCCAAACGTTCACACAGCACTGCAGACAAAATCTCAAGATCTTGTAGGCGGTGTTCAGGTGATCTCCTTTTTTGAGCCCCGATCCTCAAGAAAAGAGATCCCCTGGACTGCACCGATGTTGAGGTTCCATTCGTCGGGCGTGCTTTCCTCCGACCACATTTTGCAGATTAGCTGGTGCATGCTCCTAACAATCATTTCCAGCTGCTTTGTACAGTTCGGCGGCTAGGCCGTCTGCTCCCGTGTCTTTGTTCGACTTAAGTTTTAGATATCGCTATCTTCACTTCGTCAATGTCGGGATGGGTGGAATTGGTGGTCTGCTTTACCCAAATGAATTGTTCTGTATTCCTGGCGGAGTTTTGCTCGTCATCGCCATTTTTACCAGTTTGGAAAAGTGGCCTTTCCATATCCTCAGAACTGATATTATTATATTATTAGTAGAAATAATATGTTCCCATGATGGTCTCTATAGATTTTCGGTTCTGGAAGTATAACACCAGGGGTTCGATTTACCTTTTTGTAAAACTTTCGAACATCGTTCCTGTTGTGACATCCCTATATCTCTTTGATCGCGCACTTCTCCCGCTCCCTTTTTATATATATAATTATCATCAAAAAATAACATACAACTCTCATTACTATATATAACATACACATACCCACTTTTAAATAATATAATTTCTATACCCCTCCAATCTTATTCCAACTTCTTTCCCTTAACCACCAAAATATATCCTACCTTAAACATCTCTCACACTTATCCTCCTTCCCCTTCACATCCATAACTATATTACCACTTTCACTCAACTACCCAATAACCCCCCTTCTATTTTTACTCATAACTCCACTCATATTTCCCACAATTTATCTCCTTTACTATTACGACTCTACCCTAAAACCAAAAATACTTCATTCACACATCAAAAATTCATTCTATAACACAATATACCCCCTTTTTTTTTTTAACAACACAACACCAAACCAAATTTTTTTTTTTTTTATATTCCACCTCCAAATTTGGGGGGGGGTGGGGGGTGGCGGAGTTTTGCTATTGTTCGGTCTGCACGTGGGGGGGGTTTCTTAAACGTTTCACCGAGTACTTTAAGCTTTGTTAGCAAATGTTGACTTTTCCCTTGATAACCGCATTTTCGCAGTGGTTGGAGAACTTAGCTCTGATTTCTATTGAAAAAGGATTATTAAAAGAAATTCAAGCAAAAGCTTCAAATGAAAAAAAAAACATTCATGTGTAATAAAAGCAATATGACCCTGAAAAAATAACTTCTAATTTTTTTTAAATTTCTACAAGTTGGAAAGATCATGTTGAAAAATAAGTATTGCATGAAATGACAATTTGGTTTATTTGATGGTTGAAATAACACGATGTGCATGAAAGGCTTGTGACATTATGTATTTAATATTTTAATTATTTAATTTAATTTCTCACACTTGAAATACTTCTATTGCAGCGAAACCAAAACGAAACGAACATTTTTGAGTTACGTAAAGTAAATGTAAGAAGTTCACGTTCTCCATTTTTTTTTTAAGATAATCGTTTTGTTTGTACGTTGTTTATGAAATTTGTTTTTTTTTTTTAGTAGCATAGAACTTTAGGTTGGCAACACTACTTTAACTGGCCATTTTGTCAGCTGTCGAGTGATGTATTTTTATTGTTGTTTGGCATTACAACACGACTTTCACGCATTCAGAATAAATACCAGAAAAAGTAGAACTTACTTAAGCTATGATTACACGGTCAACGAAATCGGTCAATGCGTTGACTCTCTGACGTCACAAAAAAATAAATATTTTCTCTGTCATCTCACCGTCAACGTGTACAATGTCAATGCACAAAACATTGACTATCACACGATTGACACTATTGGGTCAATATTGTCCCAAATAAAGTTGTCGAACAGGTGTGTCAACGTGATTTTTACTTATCAGTGTCAACGCATTGACTCGCAAAACTTTGATGATCACACGGTTTGACACAAAGCAAAAAGTCGTAGCCGTCAAGGCAAGTCAAGGTTATTTTGAGAAAATAAAATAAATATTGAGTTTATTAATGCAAAAAAAGGACTATTTTCTTCATCGTTCCAAAATATGAAACCAAATCCTGAACATTTTGTTGACTATTTTCGAATGAGTGTAAGATCTTTTGATGAGTTGGCGGTTAAAGTTTCACCAAAATTCAAATTCAAATTCAAATAAAAAGAAACTAGTATCAAAATCATCCATATTTTCCCTTTCAATTCGATAAAAACTTGCGGCAAAAAAACGCATGTGTGCACGGCACGATAGTAAACAATGTACTACAAGACACAAAAGCGATTTTTTGTCGCTGCGACATCGTTGCGATATGGCAGAAACTCGTGCGATGCAATGTGTGCATTACTCCATTTGGTTGTGAGTCTATGTCGTAAAAGTGATATCGCTGCGACAAAAATCTCGTGTGTACACCGGGCCTAACTGCATCTCCATCCCATTGCGCTGGTCGCTTTTGGACAGCTGAAATCAAGCTGATATTTCGGATTGCTTGGCCCAGGCGTATGCAATTTTCCTTAAAAATTTCAATAAACCTATGCCCTGTTTTGGTTTTTTATTTTTTGAATTAAATCAAAACATGAGTAGCTTCTGACACGTAAAAAAAACAGTGCTATTTTTTGTATAAACAAATCACTGTCAAACTGTGACGATGACACGGGATTTAATTCTGCCCCGTCAACGCTGGGACATGGTCATTGCGATGACAAGCAGTCCTAAAACTCCGTCAACGCGTCCCAATGACGTTGACGGAGAAATTACACGGTCATCGAAAATAGTCAATGCGTTGACCCAAAAATGTGAGTCAACGCGAGTGTCATCGTACCCGCCAACACAATGACACCAGTTTTCGTCGACGATCTCACGACGTGACACTCTTGGGACAGATTGTGACTTCAATTTACATCAAATGCGTTGACTCATTGACCGATTTCGTTGACCGTGTAATCATAGCTTTACGCTTGTTTTGAAGCAATTTCAATGCTTAATTTAAAAACAAATTAAAATTCAAAACAGTAGACTCTTTTTTATATTTCCTTAAAAAAAAAAAATTGTAAACACTTTACCGTTACGACTCCATAGGTTCATGGTTTTGCGGTTTAGGTTTTCGTTGTTGCTGTTGTTGTTGTTGCTGCTGGGGAGGTTTATTGTGATTGGATGGCTTGTTCTGATTTCTTGCATTTTTATTTTTATTCTGATTGCCATATTTCTGTTTTCCCTGGTCGTTTCGGTTTCTACCAGACCCACTGGGTTGATTCGATTTTGATTCGTTTGGAGGACGCTCAACCCAAAACGAAGTTTTGCTTCCACTTTTCTGAAGGCTATTAACAGATTGTTTGAATTAATTTAAAATAATTTTAGGTTAATAATATATTTTTAAGGAAAATGGTGTATTAGATTCAGTGTTGTATATAGCCAGCACAGCATTCAAGTCCGCGCACTAGCTATGCATCACTGAATAAAATACAACTAATATAGAATCAATTCTAGCTCACCCAATGGTATTATCATCGACCTCATCAAGTGTGAGTAGAATATGAATGCAGGGAATTTTTCGGTGTGCCACAATTTGTTCCAAACCCTCCATCTGTGGCTCCCAATGTTCTTCAATTCTATTTTACAGAGAAAACACAATTTTATACAAAATTGCAACAAATCGAATTACAAAATTAAACGTACGACTTGTATGTTAACCGAGTTATTTGATGAAGTGGATAACTACGTTTAAGGATTTCCGCACATGATATCGTCTTGACAATACCACCACCGAATCCCGACCATACCAGCGTTCGGTGTTCGGCTTTGTCAAGGGACTTTTTCGCGAAGTCAATTACATTTGAAACTTTTGTGCCACCCTTGACCTTTATTGGGATATGTTAATTTTTTTTTTTTTTTACAAAAATTCCACCAAGAACTTACATGCATCCATAGAAAGTCCTTTGGGAGGTTTTCAAACGGCAAGTTCTCTTTCGATATCTCTTCTTCGATATTTTCGCCTTTTCGATAATGCATCATTTTTTTCGATTTTCTGTAAAAATAAAATACCAACTGTTTTATAAATTTCTGTTCTATTGTGTATGCATTTAAAGTTCATTAATTGGAAATAAAAACGTGACATGAATCTCTTAATGAAATTGAATGGTACCGCGTCACTTTCAGGGATCCTTGCAAAAGTTCATTCAATGAGGAGAAGACAAATTCCTTCCTTAGGAATAAATACATAACACAGACAAAAATAAAGGAAAAGAGGGTAGAAATATTTTTGTTGGAATTCACAAGTGTGAGATAAGGATTCAAAGTTGTATTTCTATTAATATCGATGATGACGTCAGTGAGGACGTTTTCTATTTCTTTTGTAGTCTCGCATAAGAGTTTCATAATATTTCATTAATACTACATGAATTCAAAGGTGTTGGAAAGAAGGTCGTTCAATAATTGACGTGGGTTTAATTTGACGTAATAACTTGGTGAGGAAGAACTTACATATGTTTAACAGGAAGCTGATAATTCTCGATTGAAAAAAGAATGAAATAGGCAAGTTCCTGGAAATCGTAAATGTAGTTTCTTAGGAAGATGGTTTCCTTCACAACAAAAATCACTTGACTGCAGCACCTGCAAGCTCAACGAAGCAGCATGAAACAAAAATGTAATCAAACCGTGTCCTGAAGTAAAAACTGAGGTTAAAATTTAATCGCCTAGAAAACAAATTTAATATAATTACAAACCCCCAGCCCACACCGTCACATCAAAACCTAGTTGCTTCTAGGTTATTGACAATCAGGACTCAATTAAAATCTCAAGGAGCTGGAATGGATTCGAAAGAAGGCTAAAAGAAAAACAACTCTGACTGGGTTGTGGAGTGTACATGAATAAATATAGCTCGAGCTATTAACCAGCAATTCACTTGAGATTGATTTCAATTGAGAAACGAATAGAAGTGCATCGAACAGAAAAAAACATCCTGACACCAACAGATTCGACCTTTATGCGGCGGTGTATAATTTATTTATTAGCAGATTCAGTGAAGCAGAACAGAAAATATGATTGAGTGTCTTTATTTATATACAGATGTTTTTGGAGAAGATGGGATTTTATAACCTAACTTTATGACGTAATTTCCTGATAGAATTACCAATCTTTTTCGATTTTAATGTTCCCCGTAAAATATGAGTATTTTTCTTTGGGAAAAAAGGGAATAAGTTGCTAACGATGGCGCTGCAGTCAGGGTCAGGTATAAACGCTTTATCTCCCAAGCTTCATCTCTTAAGACATATTTAATCGACATACTGCACTAATTCAAGCAGTACACAAAAAAATATTTATACCAATTTGTATGTACATTCACCTGATACCCTCCCAGTACTTACCTAGAACTTGATTTTGAAAATAAGTTCTTTAAGTCCATTTACAGGATTTACTTTATCGGTAAAACAGATTAGATAGAGCACGAACAAAATATAGGGAAAAGATGACCATTTACCATTTAATGCTTAGGAAGGACTAAATACAAATAAGGAATTCAACAAGTTCAATTCTATTACAAAAGACCTCCTAGACATAAGCAATATCCTCACAAAACCTCACTGACACGATTTTCTAAAGACAAAGTTCATCTAAATTCCTCAAAATAGTCAGTTTTTTACCGTTCAATTTTACAAGGAACAAAATGTTGGCTGATATTATGAGTTCAATGTTTTAATTGTAAAAAGGTAAGTATACGCCACAGTCATCGACATTGTTTCGGTCAATAGCTATTTATAGGAGGCGTTCCAACTTTTGTTTTATTGTGAAACTAAGCTTCAGTCCAGGTCGGACCAGGGCCTCATGCAACAAGTGTCTCCAACCAGCTCGGTCCCTAGCTAGTTGTCTCCAGTTTGCACGCAAAATTGGTTCAGGTCCTCTAACACCAGTATGCTCCACCTGAGTCGCGGTCTTTCTCTTCTGCGACGTCCTTCCGGGTTAGATTCGAAGAGTCTACGAGCCCGAGCATTATTTTTCATTCGCTCTACATGACCCAGCCATCTAAGTCGTTGGACCTTTACTTTTCGGGTACGTCAGTGTTCTGAAAAGCTCGTACAGCTTGATTGGATCTTCGTCTCCATTCTCCACTTGTGCGGACTCGACCAAAAATAACTCGAAATATTTTTCTGTCGAAACAGCCCAAAACTTTTTCACCTGATGTTGTCATAGTCCATGTCTCTGCACCATACATTAGGACCGGGATGGTGAGAGTTTTGTACAGTGACACTTCAGTTGCTCGAGAGAGGATTTTACTACTCTATTGTTTCTTAGTCCAAAGAAGCAGCAATTGGCAAAAAGTGTTTCTTCGTTTGATTTCAGCGCTGGTGTTGTTGTCTGAGTTGGTAGCGGATCCCAGGTAGACAAAGTCCTTAACTACCTCGAAGTTAAATCTGTCTATGTTGACGTTTGCTCCAAGACGTCTATGTTGGTAGTCCTTTCTTGACGACAGCGTTAACTTGGCCTTGCCCTCGTTAACCGCTAGACCCATCTTCCTGGCCTCCGTCTCAAGGCTCACAAACGCTCCACTGACAACACGCTCTGTTCTTTCAATTATGTCAATGTCGTCTGGACGGACTTTTGAAAGATTGTGCCTCTGATGTTGACGTTAGAGTTTTGCACAATCTTTTCAAGTATGATGTTGAAGAAATCGCATGGCAACACATCGGCTTGTTTAAAACCCTTTTTTGACACCAAATTCGTCCGTTAGATTTTTTTTCGACCGTGAAGGAACAGCGTGTTTGTTTTCCATTGTCATCTTACACAGACGAATGAGTTTTTCTGGGAAGTCAAAACTAGACATTGCTCTATATAGTTGGCCTCTATAGACGCTGGAAAGGTGGTAGGTATCGATTTGAAGTTCCTGGGTCTTCTCCAAGATCTGCCCTGCCGTAGATTGATGGTGGACTTTCCTGGTCTAAAGACACACTGATAAGGACCTATCAGGTTGTTGACGTAAGGCTCCAAACGTTCACACAGCACTGCAGACAAAATCTCAAGATCTTGTAGGCGGTGTTCAGGTGATCTCCTTTTTTGAGCCCCGATCCTCAAGAAAAGAGATCCCCTGGACTGCACCGATGTTGAGGTTCCATTCGTCGGGCATGCTTTCCTCCGACCACATTTTGCAGATTAGCTGGTGCATGCTCCTAACAATCATTTCCAGCTGCTTTGTACAGTTCGGCGGCTAGGCCGTCTGCTCCCGTGTCTTTGTTCGATTTAAGTTTAGCTATCGCTATCTTCACTTCGTCAATGTCGGGTGGGTGGAATTGGTGGTTTGCTTTACCCAAATTGAATTGTTCTGTATTCCTGGCGGAGTTTTGCTCGTCATCGCCATTTTACAGTTTGGAAAAGTGGCCTTTCCATATCCTAAGAACTGATATTATTATATTATTAGTAGAATAATATGTTCCCATGATGGTCTCTATATATTTCGGTTCTGGATGTATAACACCAGGGGTTCGATTTACCTTTTTGTAAAACTTTCGAACATCGTTCCTGTTGTGACATCCCTATATCTCTTTGATCGCGCACTTCTCACGCTCCCTTTTTTTTTCTGAGAAGTTTGTGCTCCTCTTTCTCCTGTTCTGCTCGTAGAGCTCGCTAGCTGCTCGTGTCAATCATCGTCAAACTAGGGGTTTCGTTGTGATGGCCGTGTAAACGCACTTCAGAGGTGGCATCTCTGATGGCTGCTTGGCAATGTTGCCACTGCTTCACTACATTTTGTGCTGCAGTAAAGGACTTCTGAGAGATATTCGGTGACACGACCGGAAAAGGATCTAGCATGTTCACGTGTGCGCCTAAATAGGGATATCCGCATTCGTACCTTGGCTTCAACAAGGTAGTGGTCCGAGTCGATGTTAGCACCTCGGAATGTGCGGACATATTGCGCGCTAGAGAAGTGTCGTGCGTAGTAGATGTCACAGTTTCTCATTTTTCGTAGGCCTGGATCATCCCATCGCATTTCTTGGATGGCGGTTATATCTGCTTCAAGGGAGTTCTGCTAATTGTTCGGCTGCACGTGGTCTGTTAAGGGACCTAACGCTCCAAGTGCAAAACCGATTTTCCTTTTTTTTTTCCTTAAATCGTTTGCGCGGGTTGTCATTATTAATTGACCGTTGAAGTAGATTTATTGAAGCTTAAGCTTATGAGCTTGCTATCTCAAGAAATGGGTCAGTCGATTGGACGCTTCGTTCTTAAAAAATCCTTTGCGAGCCAGAGACATCAAATTGAGAATTCTTTCAAGGTTTGCCAACTTTTGAATAAAGTTCAACTGCACTTTGAAAATTTGTATTCTTAACCACTTGATGCTGATAAAAATCCACAACAACAAACTGTATTCCTATTTCCTACTAAAATTGATAAAACTCATCGTCTATTCATTCTTATATTCTGTGAATTTTTTGTTCCTTCTTTGGGACAGGAATCTATCTTCATGTCATCACATCATATACAATATATAGGACGTCTCTTGGTGTTGGGTGGGGAATGAAAAAAAAAAGGAATATACATAACTTCCAAGAGTTCCTAAACACTCTTAACTACCAGTCTATAGACAAACGTGCTAAACATTTATGTGCACATCAAAACGCAAGAAATTAAGTTGATGAAATCAAATATGAACTTGCGCGAATAATTGAAGGAGGATGGATATCCTGGCTGTGGCATCTTGGAATGCCTCAGCATAGTTTAAGGGTGAAATAAGCAAGAAACGAAAAAACAAGACAACAAAAAAGAAAACAGATGAAAATAGGAAAGGAAATAAACCAGGGTTATGAAATACTTAATTGCTCCTTGTATTCCATTCGAGGATTTAAAGTAATGTTAGGTTTGAGAAACGATCATTTGGTGTTCGGTCCTGGTTGGATACGGTTGTGACTAGTGCTTTCCTTCTTCGATAATTTAACGGTTTATTTGAAAAGTAAGTTAGTAACAAAACACAAAAAAAAGAGAGAGTGAAAATGTTGTTTAAAAAATTTAATTAAAAAAGGACTTTTAGTGAATTTGTTGTTAAATATAAACAAAATATACGGACTATTAGACAAGAGTGATTTTAAGAGAAGACAAATTATAATATTAACCGACGGATATAAAAAAAATCAACCTTGCAATAAGAGTTATCGCAAAAAAATTCAAATGCATAAATATATATTCTCTGAAAATCGCTTAAAATAAAACAGAAATGAAACATCAATTAAAAGAATAAATGTGAAAATGGCTTTAATTTAACAATACAAAAAAAAAAATGTAAAATTCCTTCAGCGCAATATAGGACAATTGCCACAGTGATTTTTTGAGTAAACATTTTATTTTTAAATAATAATAAAATTTGGAAAAAATAATAAACGAAGTGTACGGATACTCCTTTAAAAAACACACATTTTTAATATTATTAAGTTAATTAATTTTTGGAGGAATGTAATATTAAATCCAATAATTATTTGAATATTTTCCGCTTTAAACTGTAAATCAGGTTATTCAGAAGCACTAACTCATAATCAGATTTTTGAAGTTTACATTTATAGACACAACAAAAAACGTAATACGTTAACCCTGGGATGTTTATCAAAAGCTAAAGTTACTAAAAAAAAAAACTCTTGGGAACTAGAAGGTTTTTACATTAAAAAAAAAATTGAATAATAAGTTTCTGAAAGTAAAAAAATTTTGTAAAAATCTAAGATTGTTTGAGAAATTTTTCTGTTGATTCGAAATTTGTTTTCAAATAACGACAGAAAAGGTTTGAGAATTTGAATAATCGAATCATCATTCGAATAACGAAATCGAATGAAAATGGTGAAAAATTTAACGTTTATAGTGCACAGTGGTATTAGACAACAAAAAATTAATACAAAAATTACTCCAAATAAAAATTTTTGTTCGCCTTTAAAAGATGTAACCAAAAACCATAGCAAAATTTCATTCCAAAGTCTTGCAAATTCAACCTGAAATAAAATCGTAATTTGAGTTTAATTCGTTCGAATTAAAATAATAATATTCGATTTTTTTTCAATGAAATACTAATAATCGTTCAATTTTCTTCATTCGATTACTAATAACCGATTTTTTTCATTCGAATGATAATAATCGTCATTCGAATACTGATAAATTAATAATCGTCATTCGATTTTTTTTCATTCGAATTTGATTTGAGATTTGAACTATGAAGAGTAGCAGTTTTAGCAGTAATAGAAGGTTTCGGAAATCATTCGAATGATTTCAATAATCGAATGATCTCGAATGATTGCCTGAATCGATTATAATCGATTAAATCATCCGAAGGCACCCATCATTAGTTTTAACGGAGAAGTATTTGTCCACATTGATGTTTTGGGGCCTTTTGGTTTAGAGTCAAAAGTAGAATAGAACTTATTCACGAAATTCAAGGGCAGTCAAAACTTTAAAACTTTTGAAGTTCTGCATAAATAAGTGTTCACATTTCGTAACAGTTTCTCTATAGAAGAATTTGAAAGTATGGAATGGAAAAAAAAGAAAGTTCATGAGTTCTAGAGAAGCAAGTCAAATTTTAAACACAGAAATCAATAAATTTCATAGAATTTTGGATGGTGTTGTTTTCATCAGGAAGATCACGAAAAACGCCTAAAATCAATTTTTTGTATAGAATTCTGAATATAATTGTTCAGAAATGAAACGAGTAGTGTCTGTGGCTTAGGGGTTAGGTGAGATGGCTGCTAAGCAGAACGTTGTGTGTTCAAATCGTATTCCTGCCCATAAGGTTTTTATTTCATCTTTTACGGATACCTCTTACGAAGAACTAACAAAACTTCCAAGAGTATCAATCTGCGATGAAAGTGCTTCTCAACTTTGCCGTTCGGAATCGGCGTAAAATTTTAGGTCCTCTCAAATTTTCATACGCACTCAGAGAATTGTCGATGAGAGTAAGCCACTTAGGCCTTGGCTCTTCAAGAGCTGTCGGGCCACTCTATTTAAATGACTATAAACGGAACAAATTTAGAACTCTGGAAAAAAATATGTGTGCGACCCATGGAGTCCAAACGACTAACTTCCCAGAATAGAAAAATACGTAAAAACATTAGTTGTTTTGCAAAATATTCAGCCGATGCATTCTGTTGTAGTTGTACACGCAAGTTGGTTCAAAGTTAAATTCCATAAAACTGATGATTTTATGAAAAAAAAAATTTATTGAATAATAGTGGTGCCATCTGCCAAAAGTTGATCGTACCATTTCGTGGACTCATTCACAACTACTTTGCATAGTAAAATACAGCCTATCTTGCTCCTGAATATTGTAGTTTTCTATTATTGAAGCAATTTTTCTAATCGGATTAGTATTTCCGAAAAATAATATTTATACGGCAAAGCAGCGTTTGGTGGGTCAGCTAGTAATTAAATATGGTATATGATACTCCTTAATATTGTTTTTTTCACACTAACTATAAGATTTTTGCATTATTGTTGTAATAATTGCAGAAATTATCATAATTTTCATTATATTAGGGTTCTCTTATATTTTTGATTGCCATTAAAAAACCGCTAAGCCGATTTCGTTCAAAATCAGCTCTTAACAACACAATGCCGAGTCGAATGAGACCAATTTATATTTATGCCAATGCGATGAGTGGTTCGCGAGATAATTGAGCTGAAAAATCGTAACGCACGTCCGCACATACTCACATACGAACACACACATAGACATTATCATAAAAATACTTGATTCGGATTCTAGTGACCTCGAAACACGAAGATATACAAAAAATTGGAGATTCACAAAATCAGACCCATTAGAATAACTTCCTTTAGGAAGTTAACTAGGATTTTTTGATTTTTTTCCAAAGAAATTTTGCATTTGATCGCATGATTTAATGATTTCGGATGACGAAGCTTGAAAATTTCTTATAGTTCAATTGGATTTAAGTAAGCCACAATGCATTTTGACAAAAAAATAAGTATCATTATTTTTCTGGAGTTAATCTGAATGTTGGCGAGACAAGGTTGGACGGGTCGGCTAGTCCCATTATAAAAAGAATATTTGCTACTTCAAATATCTCTGCAATCAGAGCTCGCAATGGAGTTTGGCTTTCAATAGTAAGATCAGGATAATGAAATATGACGAAGTTACTGAAATCGATTTCTTCATGATTTTCGAAAAAATCATGGGCTAACTCATTGCCAAATTTTCGGGCAGAAAAACAAAACCGCGATATTGGCGTAAATATTAGTATTTGCGAACATTTTCCCGCAATTTCAAACCGATATTACAAACAATTTTCTTCTACAGCCGTTATGTAATTGTATATCAAATTAAGAGTTTGCAAATATTCTTTAAGTGTCCGTAGCTTAGCGGTTAGGTGCGTTGACTGCGAAGCCGAACGTCATGGGTTCGAGTCCTACTCGTGCTCATGTTTTTTATTTCATCTTTCACGGGCACTGCCTCTTGCGAAGAACTGACAAAACTTCCAAGAGTATCATCTGTAATGAAAAAGTGCTTCTCAACTTTGCGCTTCGGAATCAGCGTTAAATTGTAGGTCCTTTCAATTCTTCACACGCACCTAGAGAATTGTTGACGAGAGTAAGCCACTTAGACCTTGGCTCTTCAAGAGCTGTTGCGCCACTCTATACTTATTTTTTAAATATTCTTTAAGCTGTAGAAAGCGAATATTCTTTAAGTTTTAATAAAAAAATAGTTCTGCCTTCAGAAAATTGCCTCCGATTTCAAATCATAGGGTCTTTTAAATTTCCCAGCTACCCTATATCAAATGATACACAAAAACATATTCACGCTTTTGTCCTCAGCTAATTGTAATATAAAAAATATCTTTTTATGCAAATATGTCGGCAACCAGGGCTCCGAATTGAATTTGGCTTTCGGAAGTAAGCTCAGGTTATCATATGAACATAACGTTCCAAAATGACGGTGACAGTCGTTTTATTGTCGTTTTCGAAGAAGTAAGGTCCAATCACAACTCCGGACCAAAGAGCGCGCCAAACAGTGACTTTTTGGTGGATGTAATGGCCTCTTCAATTACTTGAGAAAGTGAGAAATGTGCTTCGTCGCTGATTTCTGCCTCCAGAAAAACTATGTCATATGTCTGCTTACCGAGTTGTGCTCCCAATTACGTTAGATGAATAAACGTTTATAGGGTCAGTTAGTTTCCTCACAAAAAAACAATTTTCTTTTATTTACGTAGACAATGTCTGTCTCTCTATTCGTCAATGTATCAAGGGTCTATTTCCCTCTTCCTCAATCTACTTCGCTTTTTTCCCAAATCTGCTTCGATTTCTTTTCTTCAAGTGGTAACGCTGTTCACAAAATGAATAAATATAATCGGCAATCGATGATCGAAACAAGTCTTCGCTCTCTTTAAAAAAAAAAAAAAAATCAAAAATCCATTACAGAATGTTGAATGTTTATAAGACTGTAGCCGGCCCAAAAAAAACTCATTTAAAAACCTTTTGATAAAATCTAGAGCAATAATAAAACACAGATTTTCTGAAAATGCAATGTGATTTTCTTGAATCGACTCTTAATAGAGAAGGATATACGTTTTTTCAAGCTTCACAATAATGTTTCCTAACTAACGTAAATCATGTGATACAATGAAAAATTTCGATGAACAAAATATGATATTTTTCTCGTAATTTATCGATTTCTATTTTGCCGTAATTCTCATTTACCGACTGGGATTTTACCAACATTTATTTTCACAGGAACCAAGACTGGACTAAGCTACACTCACATTGAACATTTATTAAAAATCCGTTGGGCGGTTTAAGAGTTTTTACCGGACATAAACAAATATACAAACAAACACATAGTTTTAACACAATAATATAAAAATAATTAACTATATTATTATTGTTTTGACATTGACATTACAAAAAAAATCCATGAAACCAAACTAAAAAAAAGTTGTATGCCTTCTCTTCTGCCAATTTTACTTGCAGAATGGATTGTGATGAATTTAGAAAGCGCGGCGGAGAAATGGTTGAGTACATTTGCAAGTATTTGGAGACCCTGAACGACAGGCGTGTCACTCCATCTGTTGAGCCAGGCTATCTCCGACATCTATTGCCTGGTAGACCTTACAAAGCAAGTCAATGGAACAGTTATTTATTCCCCCAATTATAGATGAAGCACCTCAAGATCCCGAACCATGGGAGCAAATAATGTCCGATGTGGAAGACAAAATCATGCCCGGTGTCACACATTGGCAACATCCGCGATTTCATGCCTACTTTCCGGCTGGCAATTCGTTTCCTTCGATTTTGGGTGACATGCTTGGCGACGGCATTGGTTGCATCGGCTTCTCTTGGGCAGCCAGTCCAGCATGCACAGAACTAGAGACTATTGTTCTGGATTGGTTAGGTGAGTCGATGATTAAGCCCCCACATATGTAGAACTTGATTTATCGACTTGTTTTTGTAAACATTTTTTTTTGTTTTTTGACTTTGTTTTGTTTAATCGATATTTAGGAAAGGCAATTGGATTACCTGATCATTTTTTGGCATTGAAGGAGGGCAGCAAAGGGGGTGGCGTTATTCAGGTAAATCGATCGATCCGAAATAGATTTTGTGATTCTATTTTAAGAGAATACGCGAAATCATTTCTGCGGTGTGATGTTTATTGTTTTTTGATTTAAAAATAAAACCAAAATGTTTATAGTTCTTTGGGAGGGAATCATTTGTGAGAAACAACTCAATAAATTGATGGAGGTTCTGTTGAAAATTTGAATCAATATTTTGATTTGTTTTCTTTTTGTTTTTTTTGTTTTTTCTCGAATTTAGACTTCAGCATCCGAGTGTGTTTTGGTGACAATGTTGGCGGCTCGGGCGCAAGCTTTGAAACGACTGAAGACACAACATCCTTTTGTTGAGGAAGGTCATTTGCTGTCGAAATTGATGGCTTATTGTTCGAAGGAGGCTCATAGCTGTGTTGAGAAAGCTGCCATGATATGCTTTGTGAAGCTGAGAATTTTGGAGCCCGACGAGAATTCGAGTTTGCGAGGAAATATTGTTGCTCAGGTAATTATGAATTGTAAAAATTGTGTTTGATCATATGCAGCCTCGTGTGTTTGCTAGTTGGGTTTTGAAACAGTTGGAAGTTTATCTTAATTTTGGTCGAAAAATCATCTCATTTCTGAACGAATGTGTTCGTAAATACGCAAAAATACGCGGTGCCCAGGCATCCAAACAAAGTTTTGGGCTGGAGTCGTCATCAGTCCATTCTATTGAAAATTACGCTGGCTAAGGCCATCACCGTCAAAGGCAATCGCTATAAGTCGATGGTCAACCAAGACATATGGTTTCAAGAGGATGGCGTTACGTGCAACACAGCTCAACACACAGTCAATATTCTGCACGAGCAGTTTCATGGCATGGTTATCTCGCTCCGAGGAGACGCACGTGAATTGGCTACCAAAATCGTGTGATTTGACACCTTTGAACTTTTTTTGGTGGGGATTTTTGGAATAAGTCACAAATCATCGCGGCTTTCAAAGACAACATAATCGATGTCATCAGCCTGGCCTATCCGCCAAATTAATCGAAAACTGTAGCTCCACCCACCGTAATTTTGGTCTTAAAAGTAAAAAAAAAAAAAAAACGGGAATTAGCTCAAAATACTAATTTCCAATTTTGTAGGCAATTGAAGTAGCGGTTGGGCTTTAAAAAGTGAATACAGGCAGACAGACGGATGGGATCACTGAACCAACTTTCTTTAAGTGTTATTTTAAATCAACATTTCGTGGTCGAATTTTTTTTAGGAATGCAAAAGGCAGTAAGAGTCAGGGCTGCCGATTCAAATTTTCACAGAGGAGTAATTTCAAGTTCTAGACGGGAGTATTTTGCTATTGAAGGGAGTACAGAAACAAACAATTTTTTTTTTTTAAAGGAAAACTTTTTAACTGGGTAAAAGAACAAAAAACGAGTTTTGACAGCTTTGAATTTAACTTATGAATGTACTCTTTCACTGTGTTCGCCCCATTCAGACATACGGATCAATTGTTTGGCCCTAGACAAAAAAAAATAAGATCGATAAGCTAAAAAGAGTTCAAAGAACTACCTGCATTGGTACTACGAGGGCAATTAGATTTTGCCCTACTGTCTTATGTGGTGCTTTAAGACTGAAAGAATCGGGCATGTGGACTGCAAAGTTTTTTGGTCATAGTAAAATTCTAAATCTATTACCTAAAGTAATAAAACTAGACAGTTCTACACTGACGGGAGTACACGTTACCAACCTAAGATTTGGAAGGTTGAAATTCCAACTAGGAAAAATTGGAAAATAAATAGCCCTTCAAAGAATTTGTACATCACAGTTTACACTGATGGTTCCAAGATGGAACACGGTAATGGGCTGGTGTCTTCTCCGAAGAACTGGGTATTCAAAAATCCTTTAGAATGTCCAACAGATGTAGAGTATTTCAAGCTGAAGTTTTAGCGATTAGACAAGCAAGTAGGATTCTAAAACAAGCAGTCAAATCTGACCAGCAGCTATCAATGCTTGAAACAGCAACCTGACTAAGTGCAGAATCATTACAGATTGGAGCTTACAAGTTTTAACGACAATATAGAATTCCCTTTCTTACGCGAGCTTAGCGAACTCGCAAATAATAAGAATAGGAACTTGATTTTCTATCTTAACAAAACCTATTGGATTTAAACACTCCACATCCCTATTACGCACTAGAGGTCTGCATGAATACATTCATTTGCCGTCACTGACCAAGCACAGTACTGCAGTGTATTCTGTTTGTTGCATGCATAGAAAGTAGTGTACACTAAAAATGAATACACTATTCTTAAAAACAAGCACTGCACACCATTCGATCCCTTTATAATAGAACGAATACACTGCTTGGTTTCTCTCCAAAGCTTGAATGCTTGAATCAAATAGAACAGAACAAGCCTAACAGTTAAAAAAACACCGAATACAGCGAATACACCGAGTATGTTTCAAATCAAATACACTGTTTGGTGTCTCAGCTATAAGTACACATAGTTTTGACTAAGTAAATCAATTGGAAAAATAAAAGTGCTAAACATAATTAGTTTACATTATGCATATATTTATATTTATATTTCACTTACATAATATACTCGTAAAATAAGCAGTTTATAAATATTTCCAATTGTGTTTACCCCATTATCTAGCCTGAGATTTCTACTTCCTTTATTGATCTGACTTTGATCGTTTAAAAGTTAAGACATATCGACTCGAGTGTTCTTTTTTTAACCTCAACAGCTATTTCAATCCGAAGTTGGTGATAAAGAACAGTTTTTTTATTCACCCTTGCATTCTTGAGCAGTTGAAAGTTTTCAATTAGCTTGGTGTTATTTGAATATGATTCGGTGTATTCGGTGTCTTCAATATAAACCCGCTGTATTCGATGCTTTTGAGAAAAAAATCAAGTGGTGTATTCGTTTCGAGTGAATACACTTTTCCAATGTTTTGGTTCCAGTTTGTGATTCATTTGATTTGTTTTTCAAGCAGTGAGTACAGCGAATAGTGTATTTGAAAAAATATAGAACAGCTTGGAAGTAGTTTCAAGCCACTCGTTGCAGATGTCTATTACGCACTGTACTGTGCGTATCTTTTTATAGTTTATTCTTTTTTGGTAACTTCGAGTTAATGGTATCAAAACGGCTCAATTGAAACGCCATTCTAACCTACCTGCCTAACCTTTCACTAATGATTCACTAAACATTTTCACTATGGTAAAGTTCACCAACGAACAAAGTCTGCTTTCTGCTGAAATTTGGAGTCGATGACCACAAATTTTATGCCGTTAGGTCGTAATTCTCTCCGGGGAGGAATCGTGTAAGCTGATTTTTGATAGATGACAGTTAAATTCAGGAAAAAAAGAAAAGAAAATTGATTGTCAACTATCAACTATCAGCTAACACAATTCCACCCCGGAAATAACAAGTCGAGTGCAGAAATTTGAGTGATTTTGTCGTGTCAGTGAGACAGTGGTTAGGTCGAAGTGCTGAAAAAATCGCTGCCGTTCCGGCGTCCGTTGCAATTGATCCAAATTAGTCAATTTCAATTCTATGGCATTTTGAATGGCCAGCGTTATCGCACCATGACTACCGATTAGGATGGTAATACAAGCCACAAAGCACACTTCACAATCACTTTATTGAAGTGTAGGTAGGTTGATGAGCGAGTTACCTCAAGAAATGGGCGAGTCTCTCGCTTCGTTCGTGCGATTTAACACCACTTGACTAATTGTTTTCGCCAAATAATGATAATGATAAGATCATTGAAATCCATCAGGAAAAATGTTTGAATGGGTATTTAACTAAGTTTTCTTTCAATTACTAATGCAATTTATATACCAAGCGACCGAAAAATTCTTAAAGAATTTTTTTTGACAATAAAATATAAGTTCGCAAACTTATTTTTCTATTTTCCGTTTTCCGGAACAGCTGATGGATTTTTGTCAAAAAGTGAAACAAATCGTTCCAATGATTTGCGTTTCAATTTTGTATAATTCCGATGATCTGTGTTTCTTCTCACAATTCCAATGATAGAATTACTGCAGGAAAAAAAATTATGACAGAAATTCTCAATGATTGCTATAACCGACCTATCAGAAAAATTCCAATGATGTGTTTCAATGATGAAAACCAATGATAGCTATAACTGGCCTCTAAGTCTGGTAGTTAATATATTTTAATTTTATAATGTTCCTTTAAGTTTCCAAGGGGAGTATTTTCGAGTATAGCGGAGTACGGGAGTACACTGAACGCAAAGGGAGTACAAATACTCCCTTGGTAGTAGTTTCGGTAGCGCTGGTAAGAGTTAGTGGAAAGCGATGACGTGATCACAGCTTAAAAAAGTAGTAAATCGACGCATCAAATTTTCAAAGTTGTGTGATTTCTTGAAAACGGTTGTAGCAATTTGGATCAAATTTAGGTCTCAGAAGAATTGCAATGCCACTCTTATTTACGTTACTTACTAAAATAGTTATCTTAAAAAAAGTAAAAACAAAACCTTTTACCTACATAGGTTAACGGCACCAGTCCGCGGACAGATAACTTTTTTTCAATGATAAATATCTTTAGTTCTGTTAGTGTTTCATTAAAATCTTAATATTTTGCTAAGACTATAGATATTTCTCAGTAGTTTGGTGTACGTGTGAATTAAAAGTAATTTTAACATTGATTTAAAATGATGAATTCTAAAAGAGGGCGATTTTCCGAAGTCTTCGGAAGATTGTTCTAGTCTCCGGACGATCTTAAATGGAGTCTCCGGACAGTTTCACTTAATATTTCAATATCTTCTTTCTTTTCAAGTGTTGATTATAGAGCAATTCACTTTGCAATGATAATTATTTCCTGATTGTTTGGCATTTAATTAATTTAAAAAATATTGCCTAATTAAAATTATTTTATACGAATTATTTCTTCGATCTTATGTCGTATAAGGCTTACTTTAAGTTGTTTGCATTCATCCTCAAAAAAAAAAAAAAAACTTTGTCTTTTTTTATTGTATCGTTTGTTGTGGAAGAGTGTCCTTACTCATTTTTAGATAATATACTCTGCTTTTTGTGTTTTTTGTACACATATGCATACCCGTATAGAATACCGTTATTCTCAAATAAAAAGAAAAGTGGAGGTTGACTGAAGAAAATGGTTTTATTATTCTCATGTTCAGATTTCTGTTGAATGGAAAATATTCCCTTCAGCTGTAGATATTTAACGATCGATTTCAAAATATTGTGCTTATGTGACAGAGAATGATGGATAATGATAAAAGAATGTTTAAAGTCTTTTTTCCATTTTTAATCCATCAGAGGGATGACAATGGAAAATGATTATTCTAGATATAAATAAGTACTTTTGGCAAGGAAATTGAGGGTTTTAAAAAGAGTTTGAACATAAACAAAAAATAAAATAAATCCTTGGAGCTGTCCGGACACTAGATTTTCGCTTTTTTAGTACCAGTGTACTGACAGTTAAAAAACGCTTTAAAAACCGCAAAACTCAAATTATAGTCCGCTAATGAACAATTTTAGTGTGATACCAGCTTAAAATGACGTTTCAAATGACTCGAACGTCATTTGAAGCTAGTATCACACTAAAATTGTTCATTAGCGGACTATAATTTTGCGCCAATTTTGTTTTTAGTTATTGGAAGTTCATTATATTTTCTTTGAAATGAACTCAATTTAATTACAAGATCTCACAAATCAACTATTTTAAGTATATTTTTCCTTTGTCTGTCACTATTTTTTTGCTCAGAAAACAGCAAAACAGCAGCGGCTACTACCTAAACAATCCATAACTTTTCCATTATATATGCGATCGGCTTGAAACTGCGTATGTGTATGTGGAAAATGTTACTTTTATTTTGTTGTTTTTTGCAAATTCTGTGTAAAGTTTTTCTTTTACTATCCATAAAGGCAAAATCGTCCGGAAACTGGGCCTCCCAGAGACTGGTGCAGTTACCCTATTTTGATTTTATGTATATGTATAATGTTAATAAGAACTTCTCATTTATTTCTCATAACTGTAAATGGTTTGATGATGATTGTGTGTTCCTTGATGTCACATCTTGATTTTGTTTCAAAAGGAACATTCACTTCATGTCTATTTGAAATGCGGAATTGAAATTTCACTCGATTTTCTATTTCAGACTTAAAAAGTAATAAATGTTGCTCAGGGCTCTCGACCATTCACTCTCCATTAAATTTAATTGCGCGCCCTACTCACCAGAAAGACATTAAACTTTCCTCTTTTAATTGCATTTTAAAATCACAAATTTTAACGCACAAATTTTAACTAAAGCAACACTTCAACTCATCATTTGATTAATTGCTTAAAACATTTTTTTTTTATTTATTTCAAGGCCATGGAAGAAGACGAACTCCAAGGTTTAGTACCATTCTTTGTGTCAACAACACTGGGCACAACTGGTTCATGTTCATTCGATAACCTTTACGAAGTTGGCAAAGAAATTCAAAGATTTCCAGCCGTCTGGCTGCACGTCGATGCTGCCTATGCAGGTAATTCGTTCATATGTCCCGAATTGAAGCCGCTCTTAAAGGTAAGTGATGTACTTAGATTTAATGGCTATTTGTTTGTTTTCAAATAAAAATATACAAAAAATGTGTAAGTGGGTGGCTTGGCGTGATTGAATTCTCAAAAAGATAGTGTTTTTGTTTTTAATAAACATTTGCATCGATCAAGATTCATTGTATTTACCTGACTAAAGGATAGTTCCCAAGAGGCCACAGTCAGGTTGAATTGGTTTCAGACACTATTTTATTTTGACTCTTCCAACGCTTATTCAATTGAAGTGAATAAACATACGCCAACACCTGTCGAACACGCTCTCGATTAGCACATCAATTTATTATTATTTACATTTCCATGTAAACTGTAGAAGAGTGTTGTATGTATGTTTGTAGGGCATCGAATATGCTGATTCATTCAATACAAATCCCAACAAATGGATGTTGACCAACTTCGATTGCTCGCTATTGTGGGTGCGTGATCGCATTCGTCTGACATCAGCTCTGGTTGTGGATCCCCTCTACTTGCAGCATGGTTATTCGGATGCTGCCATCGATTATCGTCACTGGGGAGTTCCACTAAGTCGTCGATTTCGATCGTTGAAACTTTGGTATGTTAAAGGCAAAGGCGAATTTATAGTTTTGTAGCTTAAGGCATTTTATCTTTTGCTTGTTTTTCTTTTTTTTTTAGGTTCGTTTTGAGGAACTACGGAATATCCGGACTACAGAAGTACATTCGACATCACATAAACTTGGCCAAGCGTTTCGAACAACACGTACTTAAAGACGATCGATTTGAGATCTGCAATCAAGTCAAGGTATGTTTTTTTTTTTTTTTTTTTGAAGATTTGTTTAGCTTACATAAGCGAGTCTCTGAAGTGGTGGATGCCTTTGAGAAGTTAGCTTTGGGTGTTATTGTGTTGAAAAAATTAAGTCAAGAAGTTTGTGTTTGTTTACACATAATTTGGGGTCATGTTTTGAACGAAGGAATGTTGTCGGGGATGGATGAGTAATGATAACCGGCTTTTTTTTTAGTGTGAAGTTGAAATGCGTTGTCTGTTTATGAATAAATCATTTGCATTAAGCCTTCCTTCCGAACCATCTAACTATAAATTTTCTGCTGACCTTATCTGATTAAAATGTCTGATTTTTGGGTTTAAATTCAGCTATCTTGAAAACGCAAGCTTCGGTCGATTCGTTAGATCCGATTGGATGACGTACGTTGGTTAAAACGGTCCATCAGCATCAATTTCCCCATAAACAACTTCGCAATTGATAACTGATTACCGAAACAATTTTCATGACTGTGGCGTATACTTACTTTTTCTTTTTTTTTAAGAGGAATACGTTGGGAGTCGAATATTGATGTTAGAAGAAGAAAAAATACATTGAAATTAGAAGAAAGCTAGATTTCTTTTTGTCAAGTTTTTTTTTTTTTATAATAATCACGCACTGAAGAGGTTTCAGTCCATTTTAATGCCAAAGAACAGTGTGAGCGTTAGGGAATGGGGTAGACGGAGAGGGTTTAGGATGAGGTGTCGGTTAACATTGGTTTTTTTAATTCCACATTCGCGTAGTACGGGTAAAGAACGATTCTCTTAACATGACCGTACGACCGAAACTTGGCTCGAGGATGTTACGGTTGAATATCTTAAGGGGAGAAATACAACTGGCTATTTCTCTAGAGCATACACCGTTGAACTAACGTTAGAAGAACGTTAGAAGAGAGTGAGGCATTAGACATAACGTCGGTGTCCAAGTGACGTAAATGTCTCAACGATGTTATGGTCACCAATCATCTTAAATGATCTGCTCTGGATGCTGTCCAAAAGACTTAAGTACGTTGCTGGAGCACCAGCCCAAATTCTTGCATCGTCTTAAAAAACCTAAGCATCTTGCGGCATTTTTGGCGACATCGCATATGTGATCATTCCACAAAAGATGGTCGGTGATACACATACCGAGAATCTCGAGATGTTCAGTTTCACTGATGCTAGTGCCACTCATGGACAACGGCAAGTGCACTTCCACATCCGACGACGAGGGATGTGACTATCGTCAGCGAAACAATGACTTGGATTAGAACTTGCAGACAAGAGATCATTTATGAATGAGAAAGAGGGTCGGAGACAATACGGAGCCCTGGGGCACACCAGCATTCATTTTGTGGGTTTCAGACTTGAAACCGTCCAATACAACTTGTATAGAACGGTTCGAAAGATAGTGTCTAATCCAACGAAGGAGGGGCTCATCGATACCGAAACACGCATTTTCGATAAGAGAGCCTGGTACGAAAGTCTATCAAGTGCAACAATCTTATTTTCCCCAAAACGATTTAAAGTTTGTTCCACTGTTCGGTGAGATAAGCCATCAGATCACCAGTGGACCTGTTGCTGCGAAAGCCGTACTGCCGGTCATTAAAAGCTTTCGTTCTTGAAGATATTTTTTAAACTCATATTTAATCAGCGTTTCCATGACCTTTGAAAGAAGGTACTAGTGCAATCGGCCGATAAATTGGAGGGAGAGGAGGATTCGCCTTTTATGGGTATAGGCTGGGCAAATGCTGTTTTCCAACTACTCGGGACGAGCCCAGAAGAATAGAATAGATGAAAAAGCTTACGCAATGGTTTTGCCAGCGTTGAAGAACACCTATTCAGAACAATAGCGAGGATATCATCCGGGCCAGCAGTTGTGTATGTTGAGATGTTTTAGGACTCTCACCACAGCACGGGTGAGAAAGAAGATTTGTCCCATGGAATCATTGAATGAAGTACTCCAAAATTTGAGAACACATGCTTACAAGCAAAGTTAACTAAAAGCTTTAATGAACAATTTATTTGACTTTTTCACTGGCCAACACAATTTCGCTATCGGATTTCTTTTATTCAGCCATCATCGACATCTTTCAATGGAAATATGATTTTTTTCAAACATTCTGTTTACAAGTCATTAATTTACTGCTGGAAAAAAAAAATCAACTTGTTAATGAACAAGTGATTATTAACGCTGTTGGGTATGGAATGGATACTCAATTTCATAGTCAATTTTATATTTCTGATTAGGTGCGAAAATGTGTTAATCGTGGTGTTTCAAAGTTCAACGTCAATTTATAAATGGAATTTGTGAAATGAGTCATTCTCAAACCTAATATTGGAGAACAGTGTTTGCTTGAAATTTGAAGTCTACAGAGAAACAAGGTGTCTTAAAAGAGCACCAATATTTCGATATAAAAAGTGGGGTAGTTCTTGTTTTTAAAATATACATATACAAATTCGAGACTTCTTGTGTGTGTTGTTTTTTTATTTCAATGAGAGGATAATTTTTTTTATAATTTTTAAACACAAAACTTTTTCAACCGCGTCATGATGAGGGTTCGTGTTTCATTTCATGAGTTACAAAGGACAACGTTTTAATTTATGGGAATTTTAGGGATAAAACCAGTGCCACAAATACATACAACCATACATAAGAATTATTATATTAATTCGTTCGGCTTTTTGAATCTGATAAAAAGAGATCGGACGTGTGGAAAATGTTTTAACACAGCTTATCTACTGAAAATTCAAATGCTTTTAAGAGAGGAAATACATTTATTTTTTGTTAAATTAATCGATATTTATTTTTTTAAATCGAGTGTATTTTCAGATGTTTGTAAGCAACTGCTTATTATTTTGCGATTTAGACGATTTACTGTTTTGTATCTGTAATCTGATTTAATTAATATTGTGTTTCTGTCGATTTGTTGAATATGGCAGTCTTCAACAATGTTTGTTATTTTTGTGATAACCCTTTTCTGTGGAGACAAAATGGGAGGAAATGCAATGCGGATAATAAATATTGGAAATATGAAAAAGGCATTGAGTAACCGGAAACAGCAAATTTTAAACTGGAAATTAACAACCGGGGGAAAGGAAAAAGAAAGCCGTTGAATTTTAGGTATATAGTCCAGGGGCCTAACTATGTAATTCGATTCTACAATAAAATTATTCGAATTTGCAAATTTCATACCCTGTAAATCTATAAGAATGTTTTATATGCGATAGTCAAAACGTTGTAGTAGTGACAAGTATATTTTTACGTTCTTTCGCATATGTAACTCGAAAGTAGAATTCAAAACAAGGCAAAATCGCAAATAATTACTCTACATCAAATGCGTTTGCGAGTAGTAAGTAAAGTGATGTTTTAACGGATGTTTTAAAAAGATACATGCAGACATATTTAGGGTATTAAGTTATTTTAATGAATTAAAAATGATGTCGTTGATATATACTCCACTGTGAAGCTTATTCGCCTTCGTTCTATTTGTTGAACTCGTTTCGGATTTTTATCTGAATCTGAGTCTAGCCACACTTTCCATATTTATGTGGGGTTTTCCAATATGAGCGAGTTGATTTTGACGGCTCGTGGCGCCCATATTATTTCTTTAACTTTCTGTCAACATTATTGTCTTTTATTCACGCACTAAGGAAAAATCATAATGGCAAGGTACAGCGCGGAGAAATACTTACCTTACCTACCTACAAATGATAAAACTTTATTATCAACACGAGTGTTCTCTAAATGCAACCATATGGGCTCTGTAGTCTTTTAACTGGTCGTTCTTCCAAGAACACTAATCAATGTTTAGTGGTTAAATTCAAGTCCACCGATTCAGTGAACAATTATTTAACACCCACAATTATGCATACGTTGATAAAAAAGATGTCTCACAGGCGCGAATGACAAAAAACAAGATATCACTTCTCGATAAACGAGTCGGAAATCAATTCACGAACCTAAATAATTTGTTCGTTGTCAATATTTTAATTCAAAGTTCTCCAGAGCAAATATTATTTATTTTTTGCTTAGTCTGCTATTACACGATGCCTCTCGACTCACGGCTCACATGAGTGCGAAAAAGAAAGCAGATGTGAGAAAATGAGATGCAAAATAAAATTTCCGGTGAGTCTCGGGCAAATTTTTAGTGACTCACTTTGACGTTTCATTTTTCTCATATTCGTTTTATACTGTTCTTTTTCATTCGATTTTCTTGTTGCTAGGATAAACACATCGGATTTGTTTGAAAACCAGAGAGGAGTTTCAGACAAATTCAAATTCAAGCCAACGAGAAGGAGTATTCAAAACAAAACAAACAATAATTGTCAAGTTTGAGAAATGGGGCACGAGTCAACGTGTAATAGCGCTTGCCTCAGTGAATAAAAATTTATAAGGAAATTCAAAAGTGAGACGTGAGTCGTGAGTCAACGTGTAATAGGGGACTTATTGCGTCAGAAAATCCGAGACTCGTTCGAAAATCGCAAATTTTCTAGCAAGTGGCTTGTCATTACTAGCATTCTATTTTATTTTCATACAAAGTACGATTTAAAAGTAGAATCGCAAATGAGTTTCGAATAGAATCAAAAGTTGAATCGAATTTCATAGTAGGGCCCCATTCAAGTAGGATCTTGAAGGATACAAAAATTCTCATAGAGCTAAAAAATTGGTATTGGTATAAACGAGTTATGCAAATTTTATTGATGGTGAAAGTTTGCAAAAATAGGTTTTTCGCGTTGCTTACAGCAAAATAGTTCGGACAAAAATTATAGATCATCCGATTCTCTACAAAAAAAAAAAAAAATGTCCACTCTTCCTTCTAAGTATTGCCATTTCCGTGATACAGCTGTTCAAAGAACTCTATTTGCTGAATAGAGTTCCAGCAGACCTTCCTTTTGAAATATCATTGGATAGGTTTTGAAGCAATTTTTTTTCTTCTGTCCAACATTTTGACGTTATTTTTCGAAAATCATGAAGGGATCGATTTCGCAAAATCAACATAGTTTATAGTTTTCACTATCCTGAGCTTACTGCTGAAAGCCAAACTCAATTCCGAGCTCTGACTGCTGAGATATTTGCATCAAAGCTATTTTTCTGCGGCATTAGAGAAAGTAAGGACAAAAACCATCAAAAATGTTTTTTTTTAATCATAGCCCGGTAAGGACTAGTAGAAGTCTAATTTTCGACTTTTTCCAACATTTGTGGGTGTTAATCGATGGTTACGCGACCGTAGATAAAGGCAAGATTTTCAAGGCTCAAGAAACAGTCAAGTACTTCTACATATCTAAGTTTCAAAACATCTTCGAGGCTTTAACTGGGAGCTCTTTAACAACAGAAATAGAAACACATTTCCCGAATGTTTCGGGCTTATCAGCGCGGCGTAGACAAACGACATATCTCAACAGAAAGGCCAATTCATGGGCCCGTAACGTGAAACCATTTACTTACCAAACGCTTCCTTCAATCAATCAATTGTTGCACGAGCTTGTGACATTTTGTACCGTCGTCGTGTTGAAACCACAGCTTCTGCAAATTATGGACGTTCAATTGAAGTAGCTAAACGCGAACAGCATTGTTATTTTCAAAATACATTTGCAAGATTTGGAAGCGCTGTTCAGGCGTCAGTGTATTCAAGTTGAAATGCCAAACAAAACTAAAATAAATCACTTGACAGCTGACAAAACGGCCGCCAGTTAAAATAGTGTTGCCAACTTAAAGTTCTATTTCAGTTTTGAAAAAAGTTCTAAAAAGGTTGTGAGGAAATCTATTCAAGGGTTCGGAATCCGAACATTATTGTTCAATATTATTTATCATTCCAGAATATCTCCTTCATTACAAAGCAGACATGATGATCCTTTGAGACTTAAAATAATCTGTGGCAGCTCTTCGTTTAAATAATGTCTGTTCAGCCCACTTGCATGCTTAATTGTGAATTTTACACACACAATCAAGAAAGGTCCAGCCTTTTAGGAGTTGTATGTTACTGACAAAACCACAGAAAAAATTTTTAAAGAAAAATTATTTTGCACTTCAAAACTATTATTTCTCTTCTTTCATTTTTTCGAAATATTAAGTCAGAAGTTATAACTCTACACAATTACTTGACTTGACTTCACTTATATTGCAGCTAGGATTAGTATGCTTCCGATTGGTCGGCACTGATAAACTGAATGAGAAACTTCTCAGTATTATAAACGAATCTGGCAAACTACACATGGTGCCAGCATGCGTCAATGAAAAATACATAATTCGCTTTTGTGCCGTTGCCCAGAATGCCACCGAAGAAGACATTGATTATGCCTGGGATGTGATTGTCGATTTTGCCACCGAACTACTTGAGAAGGAACAACACGATGAAATCTCCGAAATTATCAACAAAAAGAAGAATAAATCCCTGGCTCAGAAACGTTCGTTCTTCGTTCGCATGGTCAGTGATCCGAAAATCTATAATCCGGCTATAAATAAGACCGGAAGTCCAAAACTCTCGCTGGACATGATGTCACCGGTTATAGATGGAACACCCATCATCCAAGTACCATCCGATCCACGACGAGACACTTGGATAAGCTGGCCATTGGCATTTTTGTTCAATAATAATTCGGATGATGGTTCGAAAATGAATGTCGGATTAAGGTGAACATTGTAGTCATATAAGTTATCTCTAAATTGTTTATAATCTTTTCAAATTCTTAGATTTCGTCATTTAGACACAAAAGCATGGCCATCAACGTCACGTAGAAATTCAGGAAGTGGTGCCGGTTCATCGCCTTCGCCTGAAAACGAGGTTTCTTTTCAAACAACATTGGCCAAGTCATCGCCTAAGAAATCACCACTTATGAACCGAAAGAAGGAAATGTCACCAACAAGAAATCATTACTAATTTAAAAAACAGTTAAAATCTTTAAACAAATTTATCAATTTCGAATCGTTTCTAGATAATTATAGCCAATAATGTGAACATATTAAATTTATTTCGATTATAAACGAAAAAAAAGAACAAAAAGCTTACCCATCAGTATATAAACTTTCAAAGGTCTTCTTCTTCTTCAAAAAAAAAAAAAATAAATAATAAAAAATAAAAATATAAAAATAAAAAATAAAACATAATAATAACGAGAGCTTAAACAAATTTATTTATTTCGCTACTAGATTCATTTGAGCAGTTTTAAAATTTAAATTTAAAAATTTGGACTTCTGTAACTCTAAAAGTTATCAAAAAGAACTTGATGCATTCTTTTCAAATGCTCAAAGTTTTGTTGAGGTTTTTTTTTGCCCATAATAGTAAGTATACGCCATAGTGAACGGGTTTTCCTTGTTTTCTTTTACATTATTTATTTGCACTCTTTAATTTGTCAACGAAGGAGTGTTCTTATCAAGGTACTTCCAACAGTGGCGTCTTCAGTTTCAGTAAAGCTGTACTACTTGGTGAACACCTTTATGGGCTACATCGGCTTATTTGAAGCCAAGGCCGTAAAAGGAGCGGTTTTTCCCGTTTTTGCACTTGGAGTCACATCAAGTGCCTTGTACTCCAGGTTGGCGGTTGTCACACCGCAGTTGCGAAGAGGCTTTGGAAACGGACGGATACACTGATGACGACCCAAACAACAATGTGAACGTCTGATGTCTTTCGTCAACAATATAATTGGTCTGAAGTCGACCATCGACCAAATTTTCACTTTGCGACAAATCCTGGAAAAAACCTATGAACTCCAAATCGATACTCACCACCTTTTCATCGATTTTAAGGCCGCGTAAGACAGCATCTACAGACACGAACTGTATAAACCTATGTCTAGCTTTGGCATCCCTGCCAAGCTCATTCACTTGTACAAAATGACGATGGAGAACTCACGCTGCGCCATCAAGGTTGCCAACCAACGAGCTTACGGAATCTTTCGATGTCAAAAAAGATTAGACTAAGCGATGCACTGTCATGCGATAGTGCAAAACTCCACTCTCAACACTAGAGGCACTATCTTCTGTTCATGGGTTTAGCGGAAAATGAGGGAAAAACGAAGTATATGTTGTCTTCGAGGAAGGATACCCAACCGACGGCTCAGACAGAACGTCACAATAGACGCATACAACTTCAAGGTAGTAGAGGAGTTTGTCTACCTAGGCTCCGCTATTAACTAGGGCAATAGAACCAGCTCCGAGATTAGACGGAGAATAACTCTCGCTAATCGCCGTTCATTTGGGCTAAGAAAGCAATTGAGTGGAAAAGGCTTCTCTCGAGCAACTAAGGTAAAGCAAGGACCTTGACAAAATAGGATGAATGTGCCTAAGGCTGTTTCGAGAGGAAAGTTCTTCGGGTCATCTTTGGCCTCGTTTGCATTGAAGGGAAATGGCGAAGAAGATACAACAGCAAAATTTACGGGTTGTACAACGACACGGTCCTAGTTAAAAGGGTCAAGGTGCAGAGACTCAGATGGCTCGGTCATTAAGAGCGGATGGACAATGCTTCGGCCGGAAAAACTTTCGACACTATTCCCGAGGGATGAAGAAGAGAGGAAGACCGCACACAAGTGGAAGAGGACCTCAATCAACTTGATTTGCAAAATTGAGAGAGCGCTAGCTAGGGAGCGAGCTATCTGGCGGAGACTGTTGATTGAGGCCCAAGTCCGGGTTGCAAAACGGTTTGCCCAACTCGAGTTGAACGAGTCAGCTCGGTTTGAAAATTCGGTACGCCAACTCGGTTTGAAACTAAAAAAAAAAAAAAACAAAATACCAGGTTTTTAATCCGTCAAAATCTCTGCCATCCGCTGTCGAAAGTTGAATGTCAAAGGCTCAATAGAGAGATAAGGTAGGAATCTAGGTCGCTATATATACGCTAATGTTTCCGTTCTAGAATTTACGAAAATACCGTGATAATGCCACGATGAAGTGTGTCGTGATGAAAGAAGACGTAGCAATAAAATAATACGGAATGCGAATCTAGAAACGTTTAGTATCAATGCCATCCGCTGATAATGAAACTGCCCTTAAATACAATAAGTAAACTCAAAATTAAAAAAAAAAACTTTTACAAAATTAGAAGCAAGTTAACTAGTTTTTTTTTTATCAATTGCCGAGTTGGCGGGTTGCTGAACCTAATTGGCAAACCGATTTGGCGAACCAAATTTTCAAACCAAGTTGGCAAACCGAGTTGTGGGACCGTTCAACTCGAGTTGGCAAACCGAGTTAGCTAACTCGAGTTGAAAAAAAAAAAAAACAAATCGAGTTAACTCGAGTTAGCGCTAACTCGAGTATGTCGAAAACTCGAGTTGACTCGAGTTAGCAAACCGAGTTGACCCATCACTAATTAGAACACTTTTTCAGGACTACTTGCAAGGCTGTGTTTGTTCTGAGAATTGTATGTAGGTACATATTTGTCTGTCGATTTAGCTCTTCTCGAAAGCCTTATAGGCGCCTTGATCTTTTTCTTGCAAAAAAAAAAAAAAAATGTTTTGTGAATTTGACGGAAGCTTCTGATTCATTTTTTTTTGTCCGGACCTATTAAAATTACTTCCAACTTTAAGGCAAATAAACAAAAAATAAATAAAATAAGAAATTGAACATTGAACAAGTGAGTGCCTCAGGGATGCAAGCGTTTGACAATTCAATTATTCAAATGCCTTAACAATTGCTCATTCATTAAATAATAGAAATTCAATGAACTTACCATAATCACAAAGTATATCGCATATGAGAATTAGACATCAATGCAATACCATCAGCCTTGATTGAAAAAAAGAAACCAAAACCCCAATTATACAACAAGAAATATCAACGTTTAATGCTATAGAAAATCCCCTATACACGTATTTTCATTCACTCTTCGATTTCATACCTTTTATGAATGAGAGAGAAACACAAACAATTTGAGTACAAAATATTTGAACTACGTCATTGTGCTAGTAAAAAGAATCGAAGTAATTTGTCTGCTTTTTGACGTCATACACTTCGAGGGCAATATCTCATTTATTTTCTATGCTCCTGCTTTTGATCGTCATCTTCGTTTTCTTTCATCGGAATTCGTTCAATCAAAAACAACTCTTAAATCTTGGTGCCACCGATAAATTCCAAAATCGATCGAATAATTGTGCATACTATTCTTATAGTTCAAAAACCACAGTTTCTAAGTTTTTATTGATTTCTCAAAAACAAATTGATATTAAAAAAAAAAAACAAATATGTAGGACAGGGAAAGAATAGCCTTCCACAGAGCTAGAACAACTTGTTTTTAGTGTTTGATTTTTCAATTAAAGTTTCTTATGTGTTCTTAACATCATTTGCTTTGCAAATGTCCGATCTGGACTTTACCAATTCCCATTCTTTTTACTTGCGACATATAGAATATATGGCAAGTATTGAATTCGTAAAAAAAAAATTTGAGATGAGGATGAGATATGATATTACGATGATAGAGAAGTCAAAAAAAGTGGGTCCGGCGATTCCGTCTGTCTGTCTGTCGGAAAGTTTACAGGCATCTACAGCCTTAACTACTGGTCCGATTGACTTCAAATTTGAAAATTAGAGGTTTGAGCAAAAAGCCATATCCCAATTTTTTTTATTTTTGTTTTAAGATCAAAATTTAGGGTAGCCACCATACGATTTTTTTGGCCAAAAACCAAAACTTTTTTTTTTCACAAAAACGGCCCGAACGATTTTTTTCAAACTTCCTCGAGTTTAATTTTTTTAAACATTCATGTGTTTTATGTAAAAAAAAATGTTTGTATTGCTCCAAAACGGTACCTCCCATAGAACCGTTTTTTTGTTATAAGATTTTCGCGAAAACTGAAAGTCCGATCAGCGTAAGTTTTTTTTCGAAAGTACGTATATATTGTTCAAAATAATATTTTGTTTTCAAAAAAGTTTCAAATTTTTTTTTTTTGGATTTTTAAAAAATATTTTTAACTTTTTTTTTCAAAATTCTGTATCTCAAAAACGGATCAATTTTAAAAATCCAAATTGGAGTATAATATGTATATTTACATGGTCTTGAAAACTGCATACCCAAATTAATTTTAAGATATTTTTGAAAAATTTTATATATAAAAAATTAATTTAAAAAAAACGGCTCCGACGATTTTCAAAAAAAAAATTCAATAAATCAAGAATAAGGTTTGAATTTGTTCGGCATTTAAATTTTTGGAATGAAATGTATATAAATTCTAATTATTTTTATATATATATATTTTTTTTTTGAGTTAAGTGTAAGCTGTAAGTAAGAGTGTAATCAGAATTGCTTAAAGTATATCTCTTATTTTAACACTACCTTTTGCAATTTAAGTAATCATAAATATTTAGTTTTAGCATGCAGGAGCAAGTTCGTACGACCCAGTCGTGCACATTTTTTTTGGACATGTGTAAAAAGTGAATTAAAATAAACACAGTTTGCGTTAAGTATTTTTGTATTTGCAATCTGATCCGTGGCTTAGTGGTTAGGTGCGTTGGCTGCTAAGCAGAACGTCGTGAGTTCGAGCTCTACTCGTGCCTATAGTTTTTATTTCATCTTTCACGGGCACTGCCTCTTGGGAAGAAGTGACAAAACTTCCAAGACTTGATAGTCATCTGTCATGAAAAAGTGCTTCTCAACTTTACCGTTCGGAATCGGCGTTATATTGATATACATCTTATTATTGCAAGTCTTGAATCAAAGGGCACGGAAACGCCAAGCCATGTTGAAGCACTACTCCCTTTTTACAGGATCGAACTCAAGAACCCGCCATAATTTTTGAACCCATAGAGTTGGAAGCTTCAAATTTGAGTTACGTGATGACTTCATGGAGACAAAGGCCTAAAGATAATTTTTTGGAACCACTACTTCCCGAGATATTGAACAGTAAAAATTTCAAAAACCGTAATTGACCGACTCACTCACTGACTGACTGATTATCAAAATTATGAAGCACTTCCAAGTTCCAAACAATATCAGAATCTTGAAATTTGGTACAATGGGAGGCTTTCGGTTATATTCGAAGGAAAAAATAGAAAATTTCATTTTTTTTCATTCGGGGGGCGTAGTATCCGCCCACTTTCTTTAAAATGGTAGTAGGATGTTGAAATTTGGAATTCTTGTAAGATTTTGGTTGAATGACATGAAAAAAAATTAGAAAAAATTCTATTTCCATTTAGGGGTGTGGTATCCACCCATTTTATTTAAATGGTCGAAAACGTTTAAGAGTAAATGTAAGTGGTTGCCGCTTACTCTCTTAAAATTGTCGTAGGATGTTGAATTCTGGTTTGTTCAAGTTCTCATAACATAACACTCCCATGAGCAATTTTCTTTAGTGGTTTCATAATGGGCCCTTGGGATCTAAATGAGTTAATAACATCTAACCTACAAATTCTCATTCAAACCCTCCAAGTGGCTGCCTGGCGGGTAATGATCAAAATAGTAGTCCTGTGCGTTTTTGGCGCAGGATGGAGATCAGCTAATATTAAGCTGGGTCTCCGAATTGTTCGTAACCCCTCAATACTATTGAAGCTTCGGAAACCCAATTTAATCATAGTTTAGAGGTTGCTAATTTCAATGGTGGTGTAAGCGTACGAAAACTGTGCCGAAGAATGAAATACTGGGGGGTAAACAGGCCATTAACGAGGTCTTTCGGACGCCGGGGTTAGGTCCGTCATATTTCTGCTTTGCCTCGGCAAGCGGCTCTGTCGAGGTTGTCAGCTTGCAAGTTTTTAGCTTATTAAGTGTACTTCGACTTCGATGTTCATGCTTCCATTCCATAAAAAAAAGCTTTGCAAAAAGATTTCATAATCAGAACAAAAACATAAAATGTAAAAAAAGATCCAAGTTCTTTTATGAGCGAACAACTTACTTACTTACTTATGGTGGCGCTACAGGTCCAGGTCGGACCAGGGCCTCACCCAACAAACTTCTCCAGTCAGCTCGGTCCCTGGATTCCTTCTTGGTTGGATTCGAAGACTCTACGAGCCGGAGCATTATTTTCCACTCGCTCAACATGACTCAACCATCTAAGTCGTTGGACCTTAACTTTTCTGGCTAGGTCAGTGTCGCTGTACAGCTCCTACAGTTCTTGGTTGAGTCTTCGTCTCCATTCTCCATTAATGCAGACAGGACCAAAATTTACTCGAAGAATTTTTCTCTCAAAGCAGCCCAAAGCGTTTTCAACAACAACACTGTATAAAAAGTCAGCCACCAAAAGTAACACCACAAAGTTGTTCAGAAAAGCAAGAAACGTGATCGTATAGGAAAGATTATTATACAAAACCGGCTATGTTGTTTGAGGCAACGTTAAGTTTCCTAGACGTCACGCAGTCCAAATTGTCGAAAACTTCACAGGAGTATAGCTGCACTGGGAGCAATAGGAGACACGAAGTGCTCTAAGACTGCCATAAACCTTCCCTATAGAACTATTTAGATGGTCATTCCATGTTAAAGTACGATTAAAAACCTTACCTAGATTATGAGCGGAGTCAACATAAGTGATATTTTGATTCTCTATCCGCAAAGAGCACAGTTTAATCGAAAACCTTACGATAGATTGGTAATGTCTTTGATTTAGTAGGGTTAATGTGAAGATTGTTTAAGTTACCAATGCGAGATAATTTGAAAATACTCGTTCATCGGAGACACTGCCTCATCCTTAGCAGATAAGGGCCGGTTGATCAAAAGTTGCACGTCGTATGCATACAGAAGTCAACCGAAGTCAGCTGAGTCACTATGTCATATTAGAGAGGACACTAAACCTCTTCCTGAATAATCCTCCAGAATACAAAGCAGTCATCAACTTTCTGAAAAGAAAGAAGCAAGAGTGCCCGTATCCAGACTCATACCAGTACCATTGAATTAAAGCCAGCTCTGATTCATCTTGGTTTGATTCTAGACTAACTATTCAAGCAACATCACGGAAAACCGCACTCAACTTTCAGTCACCGAAGGAAGAACCGTTGTCCGGTCACGGAAACTGCACTCAACTTTCAGTCACCGAAAGAAGAGCCGTCAACCGTGATTTACGAATAGCAGCTGAGGCCAAACTCAGACAACCACAACCCCCGCAAAGGTCCATCCCACTAGTGAGGTGGCAAGTTACACTTTCTGTGATATTTGAACAACACTAATTTATTGCATACTTATAATGTTATGCATTTATTATTTTATCGCAGCTTTTCCAGCTGGCGGATGAGGGACACTGCTGAGGCACCCTCTGTCAGGTATATCCACATTGATCGAAGGGATGAACCAGCCAATCAAGGGACACACCCAACGGCGTCTAATTTCATTAACGTTTATCCAATTCGATACTCGTTGATCGTAATTTCCTCATTTAATATATACTTAGATATATTATCTTTTAAGGATCACATTAATCTTCTTCATTCCTGCTTCAATCCGTCAATTCCATTACACTTAAGCTGCCTACGTCCGCAGGTTTATGCCAATAAATTGACGAGAACCTCTCAGAAGCACCGCAAGAATTTGTAGGTCAGCACGTTCACTTACTGGGGAATATGTACTCGGAAACATGTTTCCTTTCTAAATTTCCAAGTCCATGATTTTACCTCCCGTCGGTCGTAGGCATATAAGTAAATAAAACACATTTTTAATATATGCGGTAAGTCGTTAATATAAAGGTTTTTCCAATAAGAGGTGTTATTTTGAATAGCCCGCTATTTTGGTAGCTGTCACTTTTCAAGCTGTCATTCTTTGGCATTTGACAAGTAGAAACTTCGCCATTAATAAAAATGGAACATGCTTCAACAACGCATTGAAATTATTAAAATTTACTATAAAAATGGTGAAAATTTGGCAGAGAAGGTTCGTAAACGGGAAAAGTTTCCGGACCGTGTTATCTCTCAAAGAGGTGATCACAATTGGCCACCGAGATCTTGTGATTTAACACCTTGCGACTTCATCCGTCAGGGCCACGTGAAAAATAAGGTCTACGCCAATAGCCCAACGTCGATTCAAGACTTAAAAGATGGAAATCGTGAGGCTATCGAGGACATAGGGCAGCCACTTTGCGATTTGGTTATGGAAAATTTCATGAAAAGGATATGGTCCTGTAAGCGCGGTCGTGGTGGCCATTTGGCTGATGTTGTGTTCCATTATTAACGGCATACTTTCCTCTTTATAATGAAATAAATATCCGATCATTTATCTCAAAAGATGCCATTTTTCTTTGAATATCAAAATAACACCTCTTATTGGAAAACCCTTTAGATACAGAAATAAAGTGGACCAAGTACTGATCCTTGTGGGACGCACCCCGTTAAGTACATTGGTACATGTGGAAGATTTTCAATTCGCAACGACATACTGTTCCCTTTACTAAAGATATGAGCGAATAAGTTTCCAGGATTCCGTTGTTTAACCCAAATTTTGTTGCAGTCTTCTACAAAGAATTGAGTGATGAACAGTATCAAATGCCTTGAAGAAGTCTAGTATAGTTAGCAGAACAAAGTGATTTTTATCTCTAGCAACTCTAATCTCATCAATTACCAAAAGTAATGCAGATTTGCAACTTCGTTGAGAGCGGAAGCCAGACTGGCACATGTTAAGAAGGTTTTAACGCTTCAGATAGTCTTGTATCCAGTTTGTTATTTGCAGAATTTTCCGATGAATGAAACTCGGCTATAAAGCAACTTTATCACCCCGTTAAACTCTGTTAGGTTTTCGGAACTTTTATCGAACAGCGACTAGCGCAAAAAGCAACAGACTCAAGATTTTTTTTTAATAAGTTCTAAAGGTGCAAAGAGTTATAACATTTGCAATATTCAATGTTGTCAGATCAACGGATTTCAACAAATTTCTGCAACACTGCGCAGCTTACTTTTATGAGCCTATTTTTTCTTAAATTTTTCGCACAATGATCAAAACGATGATGTTCAAACTAGCGCCAATCAATATCATTTAAACAAAAATATCGATTGGGTTAACTTTACTGTCAGCTTTTTTGGGCCGCTTAAAATGCAATATGACAATAAAACAATTTTTTTTAGCAAAGTATTTTTTGGGATGAAAACATTTTATTCTGTTACTCAATGTTAAATCATAATAATTCCACTTAGCCAATTAAATATGCCGAAAACGTTCTAGATATGTCAACTGATTTATAAATTTCTCAGCAAACCAAGATTTATGTCCTTACACTCGACTGTCTCGAGGCTTAATTAACACAAACACAGCTCTGAAATTTTACAACTGGGTCGTTCGATGATCGTAGTAATTTTTCAAATCCAATAAAATTCCCGCATTCAAATATTATAATTTTATAATGTTTGAAGTACTGAGATTAAAATTAAGCGTGTTACGAATTTATTTTGACCGCTTCCCGGTTACAGTCCGTCTGTAGACAATCCACTAAATGTAAGCTCGTGATTTTTTTTTCTCCGAAAGTTTAGAATTTCCATGCACTTCAATTCAAAGTGCATTTGATCGAGTCATTTCCCCCCCACATTAAGATGTAAAACGTTTCTATTTTTGTACTTGATAAATCTTAAACTATACGGTCACGTCCCATAAATTCACACTTTCCTTGGGGTGATTTGTAACTTCTGATATTGTAAGAATTTAAGTTCTAGGAAACAACGAGTGTTTTCTTTTATTTTTAGGTTCATTCAGTACTTTAGACATCAATAGAGTTCAGAGAACATTAATCAGATACTGGAAGCTGGATACAAATTGGAAAAAGCTTAAAACCGCATATCGCGAATGTTTTCGTTTCGCGTTCCATAAAACGAAAGATAGAGAAAGCAATCATATTCTCTCTCTAAAAGCTCTTTGAAGAGATCTCTTCTCAACAAACTCTTAATTATTTGATATTTAAGCTAACGCATCCGAAATTCATTTTCATTCGTGTTGGACTGATCGAGTTCACATTATATCGTTTACCACGGAAACGGGCTTTTTAAGTGCAATTTTATTTGAAGCAAAAATTAAGTTTTGTGAAGTGAGTTGATATCTTGAAACAAGACCAGAAAAAAAATAACGACTATATCCTTTTTGAAGAGTGAGAATCACATAAAGTAAAATAAACAAAATGGATACTGAAGCGTTTAGAAAATACGGCAAGCAAATGGTCGATTATATTTGTAATTATTCGGACAACATTAGTAAACGTGACGTCGCGCCTACTTTGGATCCTGGATACCTGAAACAATTGGTTCCTGGTAAGATTCAGAATATGTTTGAAAAAATAAAGAGGACAAAGGTGTTTGATGGTTTGCTTATAAAGCAATGCAATTGGTATTCCAAAAAAAGGATGCATGTTTTTGAACTTCCGTTTTTCAAGATAGAGGCACTTGAAAGTTGAAATATTGTACATATTTACTTAAGTGATTTTTTTTATTTGACCTTTTTTTTTTTTAATTGATTGAGGGTTGATAAAGGTTGAAATTTTGTGATTCTCCCAAAAAGTAAAAGAACACTTGACAGCAAAAACCTCCCAAATGCACACAATTATATCAAACGTCGACAAAACTCAATGCACTACTTATATGTATTATAGTTCGACAGCACTTACAAAAACTGCCACAAAAAATTTGTGTGGCTAAATTCAGGGGATTTTCGTCTTCAAATGTGACAGAACTTACAAAAATCGATATTAAAATAAACAGAAAAGCGGGAGAATTTGGGAGTTTTAGGGAAAAAAAGAACAGACCTATTCTTAACGATTTTTTGGATTAATACACTCCTTCCGCGTCTATTAATCTTCGGATTTAGAAGCGATCAAATCACCAAACACCCACATCGAAAATGTATGATTTGTTGTTTTATTGAAGTTCTCAAATGCACAGGAAAAATATCGTAGCCGAAACAGTTAACCTTATTGTGAGTTTCACGTGAGCAGCATTCCTTACTTACTTACTTATCCGACCCACAATCCATGAAGGATCTCAGCCTGAACGTGAACGGTCCCTTGCATGCACTTTCCAGTCGCCGAAACCAAGCGCTCTGGCATCCGCAGTCACTTGGTCCTTGTACCCTAGGTTCGGTCTTCCTTGTCGTCTCGAACCTGGGGGCTGGGATGAGAAGACTTTCTTGGCTTGAGCGTTGGCGTCCATTCGCTTGATGTGGCCGAGCCTTCTTTTCTTGGCTTTGTAAACTACATCCACATCTTAGTACAACTCGTACAGTTCTCGGTTCAACCTTCTTCTCAATTCGCCATCTTCGCATGCGGGACCGAAAATTCGTCGAAGAATTTTGCTTTCGAAAGTGCCCAGTTTCAATTCCCCTTTTTTTTACTTATCGTCCAGCACTCGGCGCCGTAGAGTACGACTGGTAAAATCAATGTTTTTTATAGCAGACACTTTGTCTTTTGAGTGAGCAGTTTTGAACCCATTTGTTTTGCCAAACTGAGCTAGCAGCAGTTCGCTAGGGTAATTCTTCTTCGGATCTCCTCTATGGTGTCATTTGTGGGATTGATGTTTGATCCAAGGTAGGTGAACTCCTTAACTAGCTCGAAATTGCTGCTACCAACAGTGACATTTTGTCCTAGCCGGTGGACAGATGTTGCTTTGTTTGTTGATAGCACGTACTTTGTTTTATCCTCATTCAATTCAAGACCAACGAGTTTTGCCAGTTCTTCAATCGCTGTGAAGGCCTCAACCTCAAACACAGCTCTCTTGGATCGACCGATGATGTCAATGTCATCCGCATAGCCTAGGAGCTGGGTGGATTTGTTGAAGATAGTGTTTTCCGTACTCATACCTGCCTTGCGCTCCAGGGCTTTGTTAAAGAAGTCATATGATAACGCATCTCCTTGTCTTAACCCTACGCATGTTTGAAATAACTCGGATACGCATTTGCACGCACTGCATTGCGTTTTGTTTAACATCATGCGGCACAGCTGGATCAGTTTTTTTTTGGGATCCCGAATTCAGACATCGCCATCATAAGCTCTTGGCAGTGAATGGCTATCATAAGCAGCTTTAAAGTCGATGAAAAGATGGTGGGTTTCGACTTAAAATTCCTTCATTCCACCCGAAAAAAATCCCTTAATTTTCTTCCCTTATTGTGAGTTCCGTGTGAAAAAATTCCATGTTCGAAAGATTTCCCTTATTGCGAGCACACAGTTCAGGCTGAACTAAAAGTCATTCAGGGCTAAGATGATCAATTTTTTTTAAGAGGCGAACTGAAGAACAAGAAAGAGGTTTGATAAAAAACAGTACCATTTATAATCGTTTGAACTAAAAATGAATCTAGCTATAAGAAGTAACAGAAAACGGCTACGAAATGTGGGTTTTGTCAAGTTAGTGCACTCAGAACAAACTAGCGGACGGACGAGTGAATCTAGGGATATCACTTGGTCGAAACATCTTTTCGTAAGTCGCTTGATGAAATTTGCCTTAAAAGAATGAAAGTTATGAGTTGAAAAAGAATATTACTTGAATGAATTAGCCCATTTGGATTGTTAGATAAGAAAAATAGAAAAATGTTGAGTAATTTGAAAGGGAAATATGAATGGGATATTTTTATTCTCTGAAAATAGGTGCTTTTCTACAAACATTCTATCACTGTTTGTTTTATCCGAACTGTCAGTACTTTTCTGAAGTAGAATTCTATTCGGGAAAAACTCACAATAGCTCTTTTGAATTCCGGGTGAACAAAAATATTCCGGGGGAATGATTTTCCGGGCGGAACGCACAATAGGGCTGATTATTTTCATATCAGGCAAACTCAAAGAACGTCAAGATTGATAACCATAAAAAAGCAATTTAGTTCCTCAAGTTCTGCATTTCATTCATAAATTTTAAAGACTCAATTCTCTAAATGTAGGTACTGCTTCTACCTACATATGTATGCATCCATAAAGCCTACATTTTGTATCGTAAATATTTATTCACTTTTCACTGTTATGGCATTAATCAAACAAGAAATTAATTGAAAGTCCATTAATTCTTCTTCTCTGATTATGTTCAACCAATAAATTCGTTTCAATTGAATAAGTAGAAGGGGTGGAATTTGTGTATTTTCATAGTTTTCAAATTAAACTTACAAATCATTAAATTCTCTTTATTTTTTAATTATTACTACGCACTTCAATGATGAAAATTGTGAACACTAGTTTTATAATACCTCAATCCAACTACGTGTCGAGAGAGCCTTGACAAAGTGTTGGAGATGTTGTAATTTTGTGTAAAACCGTTTTTGTATTTCTGATGAAATTTAAAACCAAACTATTATGTTTGCTTAGAAATGTATACAATTTTGAGTCAATACCTTTTACCAGGCAGTTAACTGGTTTTTGACTTTTCAGGAAGGAACGCCAGTAGAAAAGCGAAAGCTATTTCGTTCACACTTTCGATCTTTTGTGAATTTTCATTCAGAAATTATTTCACAATAAAAGAAAAACAATGAATAATTGGCTGTGTGAAAATTCGCACTTATTCAAAATCCGCTTTGTTGCAAACGACCAAATGGTCGTTAATTGATTTCATTTTTCCATACACTTTTTCTTAAGCGAACAATTAAGACTTCTGTTTGAATCCAAAACCGACATATGGATAGTGTGACAGTTCCTATATCTTTCAGCCAAATTATTTAACACAGAATAGCGAAGGATTAACCTTATTCTGTAGAATAATTCTACTAATAAAATAAAATTTCTCTTAAGTAACGTTTACTAACTTATTCCAACGTGGAGGGTGTTTTCAAGAAAACTACTTCTTTGTCAGTTCATTAGATGGTGTCATAACCGATTGCTATAGATATAAAAGACGGTCAATTTTGGATTAACGTCAACGTTGCAAATTTTTGTATTAATGAGAAATTTGAACCTATGGATTAACTTTTATTTTTTGGGTTAGTTAACCTGTTGAATAAGAGTGGAATACTTCCTCTCTTAAGGTGGCACTACAATTCGTACAACAGTCTCCGCCAGCCAGCTCGGTCCCTAGCTAGCTGTCTCCAGTTTTGCACTCCAAGTTGATTGAGGTCCTCTTCCACTTTGAGCGCCACCTGAATCGCGGTCTTCCTCTACTTCTCCGTCCTTCAAAAATAGTGTTGAAGGCTTTGCGGGCCGGAGCATTGGTGTCCATCTATCGCTATAAATGACCGAGCCATCTGAGTCTCTGGACCTTGACTCTTCTGGCTAGGTCCGTGTCGTTGTACAACCCATAAAGCTCGCTGTTGTATCTTCTTCGCCATTCTCCTTCAATGCACACGGGGCCAAAGATGACCCGAAGAACTTTCCTCTCGAGACAGCCTAAGGCACATTCATCCGATTTTGTCAACGTACTTGCTTCTGCACCTGCACCATGCAGAAGGACTGGGATGATTATCAGGGTGTTGTACAGTTTTACCTTAGTTGTTCGAGAGAGAGCTTTTTTACTCAATTGCTTTCTTATCCCAAATGAACAGCGATAAGCAAGAGTTATTCTCCGTCTGATCTCGGCGCTGGTTCTATTGCCCTAGTTAATAGCGGAGCCTAGGTAGACAAACTCCTCTACTACCTCGAAGTTGTATGCGTCTATTGTGACGTTCTGTCTAAGCCGTGAGTGTTGGGAATCCTTCCTCGAAGACAGCATATACTTCGTTTTTCCCTCATTTACCGCTAAAACCAAGAACAGACCTTTGGAAAATAGTGCCTCTGGTGTTGACAATGGAGTTTTGCACTATCTTTTCAAGAATGATGTTAAAGAAATCGCATGACAGTGCATCGTCTTGTCTAAATCCTTTTTTGACATCGAAAGATTGCATCAGCTTGTTACCAACCTTGATGGCGCAGCGTGAGTTCTCCATCATCATTTTGCACAAGCGAACGAGCTTGGTATGGATACCAAAGCTAGACATAGCTTTATACAGTTCGTCTCTCTAGATGCTGTCATACGCATGATGATTTGGTGTATGCTCCTATCTAGATCGTTGCCTGCTGCTTTGAACACAGCTACAGCTAGACCATCTGCTCCAGCCGCTTTGTTGGATTTCAGCCGTGATATTGCCGTTTTCAGTTCTTCCAAGTCGGGTTCACGGAATTGTTGACTATCATCGTGTGCGAGGGGAAGCTAGCAAATGCAGCCATATTATAAATGTAAAAGCCAAAATCTGACAGTTTGAAAAAAAAATGTATTTAAAACTAGCTAAGCCAACAATCGTCGTTCAGTGTAAAGTTTTTCAAAGAACGTACGCAACGATATACATAAAAAGGCTCAGTAATTTTGTACAAAATGCAATTTTTGTGTTGTTAAGTTTAAGTTGTATGAACGTGGTGTAAGCCGGTCGGTACTTTTTTTCTTTTCTTTTTTATGATTACAAATAAAATGGAAAAACACTCCTCAAACATAATGTTTACTTCCAGCCGAAGCCCCAATCAATGGTGAAAACTTTGATAACGTTCTAAAAGATCTCGAAGAGAAAGTCATGCCCGGCGTTGTCCACTGGAACCATCCAAAGTTTTTTGCATATTTTCCATCTGGAAATTCATACCCATCGATTTTGGGTGATATGATAAGCAGTGCGCTGGGAATCATTGGTTTTTCGTGGGTAGGTTTTGCAAAAAAAAAATGAAGTTCCTCACACTAACAAAGTTTATATTAACTTTCAGGCCTCATGTCCGGCTTCAACGGAACTGGAAACAATAGTCCTTAATTGGTATGCTAAAGCACTGAACCTCCCGAAATTCTTTTTAACAGACTCACCAGGCAGTAAGGGTGGTGGTGCCTTGCAGGGTTCCGCTTCGGAATGCACACTCGTGTGCATGCTCGCAGCTCGAGCTAGGGCCATTCAGAGTCTCAAGGGAAACAAAGAATGTCATGAAAGTGTATTTCTGCCCCAACTGATCGCTTACGCCAGTAAAGAAGCGCATTCTTCAGTTGAAAAAGCCGCCAAGATGGCCCTGGTTAAACTAAGACTAATCGATGCTGATGCTTTCGGTCGATTTAGGGTCGATCTACTTCAAGAAGCTATTCAAAACGATCTGGCTGCTGGTTTGAAGCCATTCTTTGTGGTGGCTACTGTCGGGACAACCTCTGCTTGTGCTTTTGATAATTTAGTTGAAATCGGTAAAGTATGCAGTGAAGTGCCGAGCATTTGGTTTCACGTGGACGGTGCATATGCTGGCAATTCGTTTATTCTCCCCGAAATGAGAGTGTTTGCACAGGGTCTGGAATATGCTGATTCCTTTAACACCAATCCCAACAAATTGTTGCTGGTGAATTTCGATGCCTCGGCGATGTGGGTGAAGGACGTTATGACACTGAAAAAGGCTTTGACTGTGAATCCTCTTTATCTGCAACATGAACATGAAAATGCCATTGACTACAGACACTATGGAATTCCTTTGAGTCGACGTTTCAGGTCTCTAAAGTTGTGGTTTGTCTTCCGTTCGTATGGAATTTCTGGACTTCAGGCATATATTCGAAATCATGCGGTATTGGCGAAGATATTCGAAATGTTGGTGAGGAATGATGACCGATTTGAAGTTCGAAATAACGTGTACTTGGGACTGGTGTGCTTTCGATTGAAGTGAGTGGTATAAATTTAATGTGATTTGAATTTCTATAATGAGTTTTTGTGTTTAGAGCTCCTGACAAGGTTAATCAAGAGCTATTGGCCCACCTCAACCACTCGGGTAAATTGCATATGATCCCATCAATGGTCAATGGAAAGTACGTTATCCGTTTCTGTGTGACATACGAACATGCCACTGAAAAGGATATAGGTAGGAAGAAAATGATCAACAGTTTTATCATAAATTTTTGAATCCTTAAAACTTGTATCTGCAGCTGACGCATGGGCAAAGATCCAAGAAATCGCCACTGATGTCCTGCGAGACGTAAAACTCGAATTACCTGAACAAGAATCTCCCCAACCGACAACAAACAAGCTCACACGAAACAAATCGCAGAGATTCTCATTCACCCGAAGTATATCTAAAGAAATATACGACAGCCAATGTGACCACCTCAAAGATGGTTGTACTCCAATTTTGGTCGTCGATTCAGATAATATGTCGCAGAGTTTCATCAAGGCTATAGAAAATGCAAACAAACTTAACAAAATTGCTGACGTCGTCATAGAAGAGAATAGTATTTGAGAAGGATTTGTTTAATCTTTAAGAAGAGTTAATTTGTATTATGAAACAATGTTCCTGTAATATTAATTTATTTAATTTTCTATTTATTTGTGATTTAATTTATTGGAATGGTAACGGTGATAGGGCTGTTTTGATCAAATAAAATCAAGTGTATTCATTTTGTGTGTGTTATATTGGATAGAAATAGGCTTTAGAACACTAAAGCGTCCGGCAACTTGAGATTGAAGTGCGTTCGCGTAGGTACCATGAATTGTACAGCATAGGACCTCGATCATACGAGCTAGGTGTACTGCCCAAGGGATAGCGATCAAGTGCTCGGATTAAAAAAGCTTTTGAAACTATTGTAGTCTGGACACTTCCATACCTCAGAATATGAACAAACAAAAAACTCAAGTTCCTCTTCCCAAAGGTAACCCGAGGCGCATCGATGCCAACCTCCGTTTGTGGGATTGACAGCTTCGGGGAAAGCTGCTTAGATTTTTTGTCGCAATGCCCTGGGTTTGAAGGCGTATAGCTTCGGGGATAGCTACATAGGTTTCCAGGTTGTATGGGGTATCGGGTTCAAAAATTCCATACTTCCGGTTTTAAGGACACGATACCCCTGACCACTTAATAGCTAAATGAACGGTGGTGTTCTAATCCACACGTAATGATTGAAATTAAAAAAAAAAAATAAGCTTACCCTATTATTTATTGGCTTTAGTTACAACTTTAAACTGTTTAATTTACTCCACAAAATAAAGATTTCTTTTTCTTTTTCACAACAAACTGAAATGTAAACAAATACAAAACACATGTCCACGGTCTGGTCAAAGTGACATTTATGTGTGCGTTCCAGGTTCGTCATAAATTAATATTGCACGATTCAGTTCAGTTCACTGTACTCAAAAAAATCTTTTTGTTTTTTTCTTAAAAATAAAAGCGACTAGAAAAGTTTAACAGCAAAGCTGAAAAACATGGACACATAGATCTGCAATTAAATGAAAATTGAGAATATTATTCTTCTGTATATAGCTGTTATTCGACATTTAAAAGTTTAACTTATCGATTGTTTATCAATTTCATGGAAGTAATACTATAACTGCTATAACTAATGTATCAAAACAAACGGCATTTTGATAAAGTTTATTAATTCACAATAAACAAAAATATATATTAAAAATATGTTACTGAATTCAAAACCGATGCCAAAAATGTATCTTGTGTTGAACGCACTTGCATACTTGCATTACCATTTTATCGATATATTTATAAATGTCAAAACATCCCATGTTATCGATATCATATATTTGTTAACGTCAATAAACGTAAACAAAAAATTACCACAACCGGGCGTATTTTGCGCGAATTCTCATTTTAATTATAATTTTGAAATAAATTATACAAAATGCCCACTTGGAATCAAATACAAATGCAACTCCGTCATGCCAATAATCCAGTGGTATTCTTCGATATATCCGTAGGAACAACAGTAAGAACATTTCCTAACCCGAAACATTTCATATATTTTTTTTTTTTCAAGGAAATTGGACGAATGATTTTCGAATTATTCGCGGACACAGTACCAAAAACAGCGGAAAACTTTCGTCAATTATGCACCGGTGAATATAGACCAGATGGAGTACCCATGGGCTACAAGGGTGCTAGCTTTCACCGAGTCATCAAGGACTTTATGATTCAGGGAGGCGACTTCGTACATGTAAGTTGTGTCTCTAGAAAAACCCACAAAAAGCTCTATCAAAACTTCTTTCGAAATTAGGGTGATGGAACTGGTGTGATGAGTATTTACAATGGAACATTTCCCGATGAGAATTTCATCCTGAAGCACGATTCGCCTGGTTTGCTATCACTGGCCAACAGCGGCAAAGACACCAATGGCTGTCAATTCTTCATCACTTGTGCAAAGTGTAATTTCCTCGATGGCAAGCACGTGGTGTTCGGACGAGTGTTGGACGGTCTGTTGATCATGCGAAAGATTGAGAATGTACCGACCGGACCCAATAATAAACCCAAACTTCCGGTAACGATCAGTCAATGTGGACAAATGTAAAACGAGTGTTTGTTTGTATTTTTAAGATATCACTTTTTTTTATTTGAATCAACTAAATAAAATTTTGCAAACTAAAGCTTTAAAATCTAAAGAAGAATCACATCGTTTAGCGTGAACGACTAGCGTCGGAATGAACTTTGGTTTTTGGTAGCTGGCTGTTTAAATTTGTTTGTTGTATTTACCTTGTTCCAGGATTTTCTCCTTGCGCAGATTCTGGCAATCTTCGATAACAAATCTGAAGAAATGTTCGAATCAATAAATTCTATTTTTCGGGCATAAGAAATGAATACCTGTAAAACAATGACGTCAATGGAACAGTGGCTAGGTGCCAGAGGGAATGTGCATCAAATGTCCACAAAATTGGTGGAAAATCAAGCAATTCCAGACCCATCGCCAAACCGGAAAGAAACAGGAATCGCACCATTTTACGATAGTAGGGTCGTCTTCGACGAACGAAGTAGCACCAAATTAACCAGCCGACAGCGCAGAGAACACCTAAAAAGTACACAAAGAAACTGTTTGTTCAGTATGGATGCATGCTAAATCCATTGACTGACCTGTTGTGACATTCGTTGCCATGTTGAAGGAATAACTAAATTTTCCGACACTCAGATATGCAAAATAATTTAGGTAGAAGGACAAGAAGAGTGCAGTGACAATTCCACGGATTATAATCGAACGTTTGTGAATCATTCTGAAAGGCGGATGTATTTAAGGATGGAAGGAAAAGCCAACAAACTGAACAACTTACCGAATAATCATACAGTAGAGCATTGCCAGAACTATCGAATACGCGAATGTGTAGTCTAAAAGCTCAGTGATGGGGAAATCTCGAGTATGAAAGATGGTCGACCATGTCCATCCATTCAAGGAGACCTAAAATCGAACACTTTAGTCCTACTTCGATCTTCTTGATTGATAAATAATTACCAAAGTGAAAATATGCCAAAGCTTATAACACGGACTATCCTTCCGAACTTCCCTTCGCAATCTACGAATTCCTTTCAGATGTGCAATTAAATTCATGATTGAAAACAAAACTGAAGCAGGTTCCTGCAGTCCCAGGTACCTCACAAAAGGCCACTGCAAGACAATCAATTCTATTATGCCAATAAATTCAAAGATTCCAACAACAAACCTTCCCATAGAACTGTGGAACCTGCCATCCTCTATCCAAGAACGCATCAACCGTCTTCCACATGCAGTGATACTGACATTCATCAACACAAATCCAAAGGAACATTTCATCGAATATTGTTTGTTGATAGAACTTCACGGCTTGTTCTTGGATGCCCAATCCATCTTGAAGTTTTGTTTACATTTCAATTATATGAATTAACTCCAAATAATTTGTAATTTACCTTCGGTACAGTTTGTCCTTTCGCAATTTTGTCGGCAATTTCGAAAGAATTGAGTTCGATCTCCATCCGAGCAGGACCCATAAGCAAGGCAAATTAAAAATGTTAACGCGAGGAGTTGGAGTTTGTAAGGAATCATTGTTTGTACTTTATTATTGCTTCTTAAATTTGATTCTCAGCTAAAATTAAATTTTGTTGGGAGTTAGTTATATGATATGAAAAGATTTGTTATTTATTTTTTTTTTTCGTTTTGACATTTGGAAATAATCAATTGCTGTTATCGAAAGGACCTCTCTTCTTGCTGTTATCGATCATCAGCTTTGTTCAGCGAGAAAAAAAGACAGCACAGTACAGCCCACATTGAACAGCCCCAGTTTCATTAGATATGTCAAAACAGTTAAGAACATGAAAAGTGTTCTAGACAGTCTCAATGAATACCAAATCAGAACAGTTTGGAACAACAAATCTTTGTATATAGAGACAGCTAGTATTATCAAGAATGATGGTTTCGATTTTTTTTTGTTACATCAAAACAAAAAAAAAAAAAAATCCCAATACCAAACTTATGTAAAAAACAGCACTGTACCAGGTCTCAAGATGACACTACATACGATTGCCAGGTCGCGGGGCGGGTACTAGCTAAATAGAAATACAATGCAGCAAATGTGTCAATGAACACCAAAAAGCTGTACTTTTCCAGTGTGCAGTACAGTTTCACTGAACACATCTATCATGATTGCGTCCTTGCGCTAGATCATCTCTTTTAAGGAGGGATAATGCACAACATAACAACGCTTAATCCAGACAAGAATTACTTCAGACAAGATGCGTAATTTGGTTTTAGATTATATGCTGTTTCTACTGACGCTAATCCTGAGATTTAGAGAAGAAGACTAATCCCTTTTTTAATTGGCAATCTGGAATCTGAAAAAAAAACATTCTGGTTTTAAAATCAGAACAGAATTCTCTTCTTTTCGGAATCAGAACTGTCAATTTTGCCCAATTGAACGCATTCAGAATGCTTTTTTTTACTTCCAGATCGCCAATTAACAATAAAAATAAGAATAAATCTCGAATTTTCTGAGAATTAGGATACTTATTAGTGGATCACAACGTAGAATAATAGTACGTTTAGTATAATACTACATTTCCATCTACCCTAAATCCCAGGAAAGTGCGATTTGTATTTAATCTACTCCGCTAAATCTCGTGATTAGCTTCAATGGAAACAGCATTTTAACCATTTTAGAATTTTGCTCACTGATTACATCGTAGTCACTGAAGCAATCGTTCTTTCGAAATTTTTATTTTCGGTCCGATTTATTAATTATTTGTACAAATGTAACTTGATTTAAATTAATCCACACTCAAACTAATTTTGTGTAAAAAGTTCCAATAACCTGAATGTGTTCATTCGATTACATAAATCGATAACACAAAACCGCTGTACAGTACAGCTTCAATGAAATTTCATCACAAAACGTCACAAATGCAAAATTGCCATCAGCTGATTGATCTGCCTTCTGCCAAATTGTAAAAATGATGTGGGCAAAAAAAATTTCGCGAGTTTGCTTCTTGTAAAATTGGTTTTTAAACAGTAAATTTATTGAGAAAAATGTTGAAAAAAGTTCGTTGCTTAATTCCCGTTCGGGTTATCTTCAACTCAGCGTGTGATTTTTCGTAAGTCATTAAATCAAATCAACAATCTGACTTGCAAAAAAAAAAACAACTTACATAACCCTAGTTTATCAAAACAAACAAATTGTTAACATTTTTTTTCCTATAGAAGGCCAATGTCAATGTGAACAGATTAGCAAGGCTAACAAAAATAGGAAATTAAATTAAATAAAACTTCCTTTAAAAAAAAGTTGATCATGAACTTGGTGAAATGTTTTTTGGTTTATCTTTTTAGAACTTCAAACAGAAACTGGGAAAGGTCATTTTTCTCAATAAGTGATATAACGAACCGAAACAAGTCATATGTAAAAAAGGAACTTCTAGGGTAAGTTTTGATGCTCAAGGATCAACACTTCCTAATACCATGACACCGTTTAACGATTTCACAACCTTTTGAAATTCCAGGAAAGGCTTAGATCCTTTCCCGCTGGATTTTATGACCCGTAACGCAATACTAACTTTCTTCACTTCCAGATACTCGATGGAAGAGATGTACGAAGTTGTTGCCGATGTCAAAAACTATTACCAATTTGTACCCTATGTGAAAAAATCCCATGTCCACAGTAAAAAAAATAACAACAGTTTTCGAGCCGATCTAATTGTTGGCTTCCCGCCACTCAATGAAAAGTACACATCCAACGTAACCCTCGAAGCACCCACATTTGTTCAATCAGTGTGTAATGATGGAAGATTATTTAATTATTTACTCAACGAATGGCGTTTCAGTCCTGGCCTCAAAGATATCCCACAATCGTGTGTGTTGGATTTTAAAGTATCGTTTGAGTTTAAGTCGTTGATACATAGTAACATTGCCAATTTGTTCTTCGATCTGATATGTGATCAAATGGAAAGTGCTTTCCAAACCGAAGCCAAACGACGATTCGGTCCGCCATCGATAAGGAGCCATGTCCTCTCCTCGAAGCGTTCGTGACAAGATTTAAATGATAAAAATCAATTTTACAAAAAGCAAAACTAACTTTAAACAAACAAAAAAAAAAAACCTATATACCGTTGAACACTTTTATCATCAAAATCTATTTAGACGTTAAATATTTATGTACATAGAACCATTTCGATGGTTTGGATTATATTCTGAACGATATTTATTTTATTATGTGAGACGCTCTTTTAAGAAACGAAACAAACCAAATGTTATGCTAATTTTATTTTGTACAAAAATTTATTACCGTGGATGTAAATAAAGTTATTTAACAAGCAGGAAAATTGTACTTTTGTCGCTAAAGAGACGATCGTGAAACAAACATTAACATTTTGTATGATCTTACGGAGCTGAGAAATTGGAATTTCTTAGGAAAACGAGATGCACCACATTACGCTTATTTTCCCTAAGAAAGGGTAACTGCAAAACCTTTGTGTTCAGTTAATCAAGCCATTTGGAGACATTGATGAAGTTCAAAATGTTGGTACCTGGAGTACTAGAGAGTTCTTCTAAGTCCCAGAAGAAATAATTGCAGAGCAATTTCTTCCTTTGGCGGGAGAGTGTGGGACAGTGAAGTGCGAAGTGTCTTCATGCACTTCCTCATCACCGCATCTTCTGCACAGATCATCTGAACTGATTCTCATCTTTTTCTTATGATATCCTAACAGATTATGTCCGGTAATAATGCTTAAAAGAGATCGAAGTGAAGGTACTTTATAATCGGGTAATTTACATTTGTCTTTGTACTAGTCCTGTCTTAGCTGGATTGACTGTCAGCCCACATTTCCTAGTCCACTTCCTTACCAACGAGAGCGCATATTCGGTCTATTCGCTGATAGTGGAAAAGAATTTGCCAGTCGCTAGCAATGCAAGAGCGTAGGCTATTATTTTTACTCCAGTTGATTTCAGCTTAGAGAACACAGAGTAGCGGTGAGAGGACTCCCCCTGTGGGGTGCCCCTAGATGTGGATTCTCTCACCTTTTCCTCTGCTAACTCTGAGTTAATTTTTCTCTTCCTGAGCATACACGTAATCCACTCTGTTATTGTTTTTTCGACATTGTGGTCGGTCAAAGCTTGCTTAACTGTTTCGTTCGTTACATTATTGAAGGCTCCTTCAATATCCAAGAACGTTGCAAGAGTGTATTGCTTGTCAATCAGTGATTTTTCAATTACTCCGACAACACTATGTAGTGCTGTATCAACGCTTTTTCCTTTTGTGTAGGTATGTTGAGAATCCAATATACAATCCGGTTTCAAGGTACTTCGGATGTGCATATCCATCAGCCTCACAAAAGTTTTCAAAATGAACGATTTTAGACTGATGGGTCTAAAGTTTTTGGCCTCTGTATGGCTAGTTTTACCAGTCTTAGGGATGAAGACTACCTTTACCTCACGCCACGATAGGGGACATATCCCCATTTAAGACTGTTATAGAAAATGCTTATTAGGTGTGGGATGATAAGGTTTATGCTTATCTGAAGCATCATAGGAAAGATATCATCTAGACCAAGGGATTAATATGGAGAAAAGGATTGAATAGCCCATTTAAATATAATACATATCCGATGGTACTAGAGCTTCAGTATGAGTTTCTATTTCTGGACTGCGGATATCAGCTTCACAGGAAAATGTGTATTGCAAGGAGCTCAAGGGTTTCACTACAGGCTGCCTGAGGGATCCTTTAGTGACTGACTCTTGGTTAAGATTTTCCTAAGTCTGGTAGATTCATTTGGGTTCTCTATTTTGTTACAGAAGGCCCTCCATGAGTTACTTTGGTTAAGATTTTCCTAAGTCTGGTAGATTCATTTGGGTTCTCTATTTCGTTACAGAAGGCCCTCCATGAGTTACGTTTTGCTCGCTGTGTTTCGACCTTAAAGGGCTAACTATAATGAACGGAATGGAGCGGACGAACCGTCCGTAACTGAGCGAATACAACTAATTCATATATTGTGCCCGAAATAGCGGATTGCTCCGTTTCGTCAATTTTCGTTCAGTTTTGCTTACGGACGTAAACTGCGCTCCCCTTCGCTTTTTACGGACGGAAATTTGACAGCTGACTGGTTTTGTTGTTTTTTCTGAAGAGGAATTCGATTTGTTGTTGATTTCAGGTAATTAATTTCTTGGAATTGCTTGTTTGTTGCATGGCAACCGAAATTCGTAAATTATTGAAAATAAAAAACATATATTTTATTTTGAAAAAATACTTCCGTACCAGGGCTGCCGTTTCAAATTTTCACAGAGGAGTATTTTCAAGTTCTAGAGGGGAGTATTTTGCTATTGAAGGGAGTACACAAACAAACATTTTTTAACAGGAACACTTTTTGATTAGGTAGATGAAAACAAAATCGAGTTTTGACAGCTTTGAATTAACCTCGTGAATGCACATTTTCACTAATAAATCACAATCCATTTTGATCATGAAAATTCTCCAACGGCTTTCTGCCGAAATGCGGAGTCGATGACCACAAATTCATTCGTACTTCTCACCCTCCGAAATGCGGAGTCGATGACCACAAATTCATTCGTACTTCTCACCCTAGTAGACCGGAGGTAGAATCGTGTAAGCTGATTTTTAATAGTTGCCAGTTAAATTCAGGAAAAAAAGAAGAAATTGATATCAACTATCAACTATCAGCTTACACATTCCAATCCGGCAATAACAAGTCGAGTCCAAAAATTTGAGTCAGTATATTCGTTCTGTAATGTTACCTTTCGAAGTGCCGAAAATATTGCTGCCGTTCAGGCGTCCGTAGCAAATGATCGAAATCAGTCAATTCCATGGCATTCTGAATGGCCAGCGTTATCGCATCATGATTACCGATTATTTTTGGCTCGCATTTGAATATATATGGACTTTGGCCACAAGTAGTTTCAACAAGCCACAAAGCACACCTCACAATCCCATTATTGAAGCGTAGGTTTGATGGACGAGTTATCTCAAGAAATGGGAGTCTATTGCCCGCCTTGTTCGTGTGATTTAACACCGCTAGACTAGTTGTGGTAATTAATATAATATAATGTTCCTTTAAGTTTCTAAGCGTCTCTATCAGAATGTAAAAGTAAAGTTCTGATTAGTTAACCAGCACTTAAATTATCTGCCAGTTAAATCCTCGTGTCAATGAGTTTTACGTTTCACATTCATCCTTCTAATAAATTTGTGTTTTGGGTAACTAATTGCCAGTTAATCCAACAACGACAACGAAAAAAAATAAACAAAAATCAAAAGGATATTTGTTGTTGTTTCGGAAATTACTTCGGATAATTCCCTGTAGATTTTGCTCTTAACATAATAGAGGTCAGAACAGAACCACTATTAACTTTTGAGGGCGTTCGGAAATGACCTAATAGCGTTCAATGAATAAATACCAGCCTTTGAAAGTTATAATTCTTTGTTTGACTTGTGATTTTTGGCCATATCTTTAATCAATCAATACACAGGATGATTATCAATCGAATCATATTTCGTATTGCGGAATGTTATCGATCGAACCATGCACTATTTTGAATAAACCCGAAAATATTGCGAATATTTCTAATTTGGGAATTCTATGTTGTGCAAGGATTCCATGATAAGCGTTCTTACTCGGAAAACGCGGTTTCGTGGTAACTCCACAACGCGGAAAAAAAATCATAAAACTCATCGTGTCGAGAAGAATATCCATTTTATTGGAAAAAAATTATAATTATTTACGAATCCTTGCTTTTGAGAAATTTAATTCTATTATAATTGAAAAAAAGACAAATCTTGTTTTTTTTTCAGACTTTTAATTCTGTTATCTACCAGTTAATTACTTTATAGGGCACTTCATCCTCCCTATAAAGTACTTGACACTTTAACTACTAGTTAGCTCTACTCAGTTGTTGTGAAATGCTATTTTGAATTTTAACTGTTAGTAAGCTTTAGCTTCCAAGTAGCTTAGCTGTTACTTTACTTGTTTACTTATTGTGCAACAGGCGCTTAGGGGAGTATTTTCGAGTATAGCGGAGTATGGGAGTACACTGAACGCAAAGGGAGTACAAATACTCCTATGGTAGTAGTTCCGGCAGCGCTGTTCCGTACACATCCGTTCATTATGGGTAAACGGTAAAGTGCTCACATGGCAGTTCGGAAGGGAGCGTTTCGTTCGGTTCTGACACTAGCTTCCGTTTGCTTTCGCTCATTATAGCTAGCCCTTTAGAATCAACAACAAATCGAATTCCTCTTCAGAAAAATCAACAAAACCAGTCAGCTGTCAAATTTTCGTCCGTAAAAAGCGAAGGGGAGCGCAGTTTACGTCCGTAAGCAAAACTGAACGAAAATTGACGAAACGGAGCAATCCGCTATTGCGGGCACAATATACGAATTCCTTGTATTCGCTCAGTTACGGACGGCTCCGTCGTCCGTCCGCTCTGTTCCGTTCATTATAGTTAGCCCTTTAAACATACGTTGACTGGTCTTATAAAGTACCCAGTCAGTTTCTTTTCTACTCTTTTTGGCGACATTGAAAAGTCTTCTAGTCTCTTTTCTTAGGTTGTCTATTTCAGTGGTCCAGCAGGGTGGTTTTTTCCTACCTTTTCCCATATGTTTGATGAGACAGCTTTTTCTAAAGCGTGTTTCAGAATAACTCTGAGTTTTTCTAACGCAGTATCGATTTCTATAGTTTCTTGAATTAAAATTGTTTCCGGGTTTTCAATTCCCTGTCCTTCTTCCCTACATAATAAATTCCAGAGGAGGAATATATATTTCTGCCTATTGCATTAGAGCACTGAATGAGAAGTCAGAATGATATAGAGAGAGATCCGAAAAGTTCCAAAGATGCAAATTATGTCTTTACCACAAACACAAATTCTTATATGTTTTTAAATATATTTCATATATTACTTTATTGTATTTTATGTTTATAATAGTTTTTGTTAAAATGTATATCTTTCAGCAGATATTCAAGGTATTTTTCGTTCTTATTTTATTTTAATTTATTTTTAAAACAAAACAATTAAATACATTTTTGTTTTTTTTTTTTATTTCTAAGTACAAGATTTATTATTAATTTTTATGTTTTTTTTTTTCGGACAGTCTTGGAGATTACGAATTATAAAATTTTGTTTTTGTCAAATAAAAATGTTTTTGCAGAATTTTTCGTTTCTTTATAATTTTGTTGAAGAAGTACGCAGTAATTGACTGAAATTTGTTTATTTATTTTTATGTACGTATATTTATTAAGTTTTGTTTTATTTGTAGCTTTTACAATTTTTTTTTTTTTACTTATAAGAATTTTTCCTTATTTTTACATGAAAATTAATTCTTCTGGGTTGGTCCAACAATTTATAGAAATTTTGTTAATTTCATTATTAAAAAAAAAAAATACATTGCATAGAAAAAGGGGCAAACAATGGTTGTCAGAATGCAAATTTAAATTTGGCAATAGAAAAGGAAGGTTTTTAATGATAAGTAAATAGCTGACCAGCGACAAACAACTGAAGACAGTGCGTTAAACAATTTAAACGAAATAGCGATAGATGTGATGATATTTGTGTTTTGTGATTTAAATATTTCCATTAAATGAGAGATGAAAACCAGAATGTGTTCGTGAAAGACGATTACAGTTTGGCGATGACTATAATAATAGCAACACTCATTGCTTCCGAGTGAGACTCGTTCGATGTTGTTGGGCGTGCTCTAGAAATTCATGTTATTTCAGTTTCCGAGAGAAGAAAGATAGAAGACCACCACAAGGCTACAAAAGACCAAACATTGTTTTCGATACCAACAAATTAGGAACGTTCGCAGAAGCCAAAAGGACTTCCTGTCACGATGAAGTGTTGCTTAATTATCAAGCTTTCAAGACTTGGTAGAGAATTAACAAAAATATGAAGATTGTAATGTCATGCTGTTGATGGTGTAGCGACTAATTTTCCTGACCGACGTAATTATAATAATATGCAAGATAGTGCAGCATGGCACTTAACGAAACAACGACCCAATAATGGCTTATGTAAGCAAATTATTGGCATACGCAGACAACATTGGCTCAGACAGAACTTCACAATAAACGCATACAACTTCGAGGTAGTAGAGGAGTTTGTCTACCTAGGCTCCGCTATAAACACGGGCAATAACACCAGCGCCGAGATCAGACGAAGAATAACTCTTGCTAATCGCTGTTTCTTTGGGCTAAGAGTGGAAAAGCCTTCTCTCGAGCAACTAAGGTAAAACTATATAACATCCTCATCATCGCAGTCCTGCTGTTTGGTGCAGAAGCGTGGACCTTGACAAAATTGGATGAATGAGCCCTAAGCTGCTTCGAGAGGACAGTTCTTCGGGTCATCTTTGGCCCCGTGTGCATTGATGGGGAATAGAGATGATGATTCAACAGTGAACTGGTTGTACAACGACATGGACCAAGCCAGAAGAGTCAAGGTCTAGAGACTCATTTAGAGCGGATGGACACTAATGCTCCGGCCCGGAAAGCCTTCGACACTACTCCCGAGGGACGTAGAAGGAGAGAAAGACCGCGACTCAGGCGGGGCACACAAGTGGAAGAGGACCTCAATCAACTTGGAGCGCAATGGGTGCTTAGCCAATGGCACCCTAGACTTTAAGCCGTGTTCGACAGGGAAGTATTACAGAGAACAGTTGGCCCCGATTGTGAGGATGGACGATTCTGGAGACGATATAATCACAAGCTGTATCAGACTACCGCGACTACCAATGGGGTGGACAGTTTTATGTGGTACAATTAATGATCGGAGACAGCGTGGCAGACCAAATTTGCGCTGTGAGGCAGGCATAGACCAATAATTGGGATACAAGGAGAACTAGCTAAAGGAGACCCGGTTGTGGCGCAAATGAAAGGAGACATTTTATTGGTCAGGCCGGCAATGGTGAGTGATGATGATAAGGCTTTGATTTGACATTACTTTGGCCTTTGTAATCGACTGACAATGTGCTGAAGTAATAAAATCATGGTTTATGACGTGAAAATGGACTCTTTAAAATGTTAATTGTCTAGTTTGAAGGAAAAGGAAGCGAGAATAAATAGGTCGGTTTCATCTGACGAAAATCTCACTGAAATCTCAATATCACTTTGACCGAGGACAAGCAATAAGGTTGTGAGTTAATTCTTAGTTCTCCACTGAGATCTGAGATACATAAGTACAGTGAACGTCGAATAGCGCTACTCGTCTAAATGGCTGATTGAGAAATCGAATCTAAGAAAAATAGTCATCTCAGAAAGGACAGAAACATGTCTGAGGGCTTCGCTAACTCAGTGGGGTTAAGTCAGAAGAAACAAGAAATTGTTAGTGTTATTGTAACTGTTAAGACTGTGTAATGGTCATTGAAAGAAAAACTCACGCACAGCACACGAAAAATTAAATTAAATTGAAATACATACATGAGAAGGGCTTGTGGACAGTTTTTTGTTACTTATCTTATTATTATTTATGTTTTTTTTTATATTTTATATGTTCATTTATTTGTTTTTGTATAAATATTCAAAATGGAATGTTTTCTTTCTTTTTTCTTCATTATAGTTTTTAAATTAGTGTTTTTTTTGTTAATAAATTAGTAACATTATAAATAGATAGATATGCATTAATTCTATTACATAATCTCTATGTATATATATATATCTATATGTACGATTATTTATATATATATATAACTTTATAATTCTTAATCTTATTATCTGAGTGGATTATCTATATGCTTATTGTGTTACGGTTACTTATGTTTTCTTTCCTTTGTCGTTTTGAGTCTACGAAGGTTTTCTATTTATTTTTTTTACAGTTACAGATTACACATACATAAATCAAAGGACTTATTTTAGTAAGCTCTCTATTATTATACAAATATTTTTGTTTCAAATTTTATTATATACAAAAGTTAAATTAATTAAAATAGAAAATTGAATAATTAAGTTCTTTTTGTTTTGCTTAAAGCTAATCAGGACGAAGCGAAGTAAACACTTAACTGATTGATAGTTTCGCAAATAATTTGTAATAAATAACTTTGTTATTTAATAAAGTAACTGCACCGTATAAATAAACACAGACAAAAAAATCAAAGAAACAAAAAACTTAATCTATTCAACGCAGAAACAAATTTGTGTAAAGAGAGTTATTGAGCTCACGATTTACCGAGTCGAGATAAATGAATTGGCCCAATCGAGGTAACCGTCGGAGCGGAATTTTCTCCGATTTCCTCCGAATAGGAGACATTTTGCCTGTCGGAGAACTACCTCGACGCTAAGTTCGGAGGAAACCGGAGAAAATTCCGCTCCGACCGACGGTTACCTCGATAGGGCGGAATAAGAACATTTAGAAAATACTTCATCAACATTCTACCCTTACAATAGAAGTAAAATCGTTGTTTGAGAGTTATGTAAATCGAAGAAGAGAAACAGGAGTATTTCTTGAGTTTATAATATAATCGTTGTAAAGAACAATTTTCATTTGTTGATAGTCAGAAATGCAAATATTCAAGGGTCATATTAAGTCTACTTTGAGTAATGATGAAATTTAAAATATGATTCAAAAGCTGTCAACTGTTTTCGTAAAACGTATGCAAACTCGACTGAAACGGTGTTAGCTTTTGATTATTCGAGTTAGTAGTTTAACAATTACAGTTGTCTCTTATTTTGTTATAGCTCGACTTAGGCGTTGTCACTAATATTTCGATCCGGAGAACCTTAAAGAAGTCAAGATTTTTGAGTAAGCAAAATTAGTATTGAAAGCATTAACAGATAAAAAACACTCAACATACTTCTGTAAGGCCTCGGCCACGTAGTAAGCGGCTGAGCGGAAAAAAAATATAATACATATCAAATCACATAGAAGCGGCCACGCTATGAGCGAGCAGCGAAAAAAATTCTGAGCGGTTAAGCGGCGCCGCTCAGCAACCAGACCTGTTTTGATTTTTAGTAATGTTCTGAGCGGCAAGAGCCAATCTCTGCTCTGGAGAAATAGCAATTTTTTGTTTTATTAATCTAGGACGCACTTTTTCAAGCAGCAAATCAAAAGATTCGATAGACATACGTAGATATTGCCAGAATCTATCTGGAAATTTTCGTAGATTCAAAAATAAATGATTAAATTCTCCAAACTCCGATCTTAATTGGTTAATCGGATGAACACCAAATCGTCTTCTTTTTTGTATACGTTTAAGTAATTTGTACACATACAAACGATTTTCCGACAGTAAAATACGGCGAATACGGCATTTTAACTACTAATCGCTCAAAAGCAGTCGCTCAGTGCCTGGCCATACGTCGCTTAGAGCTGCCACTCAGCCGCTAGCCGCTCAGCCGCTTAGCCGAGGTCTAAGACAGTTTCTGTGGTACAAGGATCTGCAAAATTTTAATTATCAGCGACTGAAGTGGCTGGATCACATTGATAGCGTTTTTTTCTTGGTAATCCGGAATTGGTACACAGAACTGTCCGATTCCGGATACCAAACGAACATGCAAACACATTTTTTTGCTTCTAATGGTTGAATGTCTATGTATTTGTAAAACATCATATGCAGAATTGCAGATGACATGACATTGTTTTTATTTTCTTTATTTGTAAACATGGCGGCGAGTACGTATGTGCAAATGTGTGCATGTATGCGTGATTCTGTTTTTGATTCCGACTTTAAATTCGGAATCGTTTTTCTGTTCTATCCAGAACAAGAACTGTCATCTGCCAAGTGAACGATTTCAGAATCGTTCGGAACAGTTCCGGACGACCAAAAAAAAAAACGCTATGAGTCAAACCAACAAAGCTCGAAAGATGCATTCTATACATTGGATTACTTATTAATTCATTTTATTGTTCATCGATTTCGAAAAGGCGTTCGATAGTGTCAATAGAGAATTTATCAGACTTGGAGGGATCCAAATTCAATTAAGAGTGGGGTTAGACAAGGCAGATCACCAATACTCTGTTGGTGGTAAGTGATGTATTGCACGCAGCTTTGTCAAATGGAAATGGAGAAACTCAATGGACTCTGCAATCTCAATCATGGGTCTCCATCAAATGACAACATAGGTGGAGAGAGAAGCACAAGTCGTGAGACTGCAGATCACCTCGGCAAAAACTAAAAGGATCAGCCTTGGAACTTCCTCATCAACTTAACTAATTCTGGACAACCGGTGGAGATGGTAGATGATTTCCAATATCTTGGGAGTATTGTCTCTACTGGTGGCGGAACTGAACTGAACGTAAACAGGAGGTGCAGTACTTGAAAAGTCACTGACATTATCACAAGAAAACTTCAAACGTTCGTTAATATAAGTCTCAGAAAAATTTCGAGGATTTTCTGGCCTAACCGTGTCTCAAATGCTGAACTTCAAGCGAGAACAGGTCAGGGAACCATAGACTCAATTCACACTTTTTCTGTCACTGCCCCACACTCTGCTCGGCAATTATTTCTTTGGAAAACCATGAAGACAACCTAGTACTAGAGGTACATTTTGAACTGCGTCAATGCTTTCATATGGCTTGATTAATTGAACTCAGGTTTTTTATCAGTTTGTGAGGCAATACTCACGGATATCACAATGGATTTGCATTATTCAAGTGTGACGGCAACGACAACAACTGTCAGCCCATCAACCATACCCAACCTATCGGCATAAAACTCTCATCAGGAATTATTTAGTAGTAGTTTGCTCTTTTGAATTACTTTTAATAATCATTAGACATCTAACTGAGAAACAAAAACTGATCCAGCTGTGCCGCATACGCAGTGCAGTGTGCAAATGGGTAACAGCTCATCCGAGTTATTTCAAATATGAGCAGGGTTTAGACAAGGAGATGCGTTGTCATGTTACTTCTTCAACATAGTCCTGGAGCAGATAGTTCAGGTGTGAGCACGGAAAACACTATCTTCAACAAGTCCACCCAGCTCCTAGGTTATGCGGACGACGTAGACAATCACGTCCGATCCAAGAGAGCTGTGCTTGAGGCCTTCACAACGATTGAAGAACAGGCAAAACTCGTTGGTCTTGAATTGAATGAGGACAAAACAAAGTACATGCTATCAACAAACAAAGCAATATCTGTCCACCGCCTAGGAAAAAACGTCACTTCGTCGTTGGTAGCAACAATTTCGAGGTAGTTAAGGAGTTCATCTACCTCAGAACAAACATCAATCCCACAAACGACACCATAGTGGAGAACCGAAGAAGAATTAGCCTAGCGACCCGCTACTGCTTCGGTTTGGCAAAACAACTGAGTTCAAAACTCCTCACTCGAAAGACAAAGTGTCCTACTCTACGGCGCCGAGTGCTGGACGATAAGTAAAAAAGGCGAATTGATACTGGGCACTTTCGAAAGAAAAATTCTTCGACGAATTTACGTCCCGTATGCGACAATGGCGAATGGAGAAGAAAGTTCAACCGAGAACTGTATGAGCTGTACCGAGATGAGGATGTAGTCCAGAAGGCCAAGAAAAGACGACTACATAGGCGCGGCCACATCGAGCGAATGGATGACAACGCTCCAGACAAGAAAGTCTTCTCATTCCAGCCCCAGGTTCGAGACGACAAGGAAACCGAACCTACGGTACAAGGACCAAGTGACTGCGGATGCCAGAGCGCTTGGTTTCGGCGACTGGAGAGTGCATGCGAGGGACCGTTCACGATGGAAGGCTGCAGTATCTCAGGCTGTGATCCTTCATGGATTGTGAGCCGAATAGGTAAGTAAGTAAGACGTCTAACTCGTCGATCAATGGACGCCAAAAGAAACAGTCAGTCATTCTCATTACTATCAATGCTCACGTCACGTACAAGTCAAATGTCATTACAGTTTGGAAGACAGAAAAGAAGACTAATTGGCTAACTACAAAGGTGTCTATATATGTTTAAACTGTGCTCTGTGTGATAAGACTGCTCAAATTATCCTAATTTATTTTTCGAAAGAAATATAAGTTTGGCAAAGATTTAAACACAAGTGTATTCAGACTTAATCAATTTTTGAATAGTTTTCGAATTGAGAAGGCAAGCAGATTGTTGAATACAAAAAAAAAGAAAACTTAAACTTATGGACAATTTTCACAAACAAAAATAAAAAGAATATTAAAGCTGAACTGATACTTAAAACAATAAAAAAAAAACAACCGTTCTTACTCAATACTGTAATCTTAAGAATCTAGACAAACGAAAATAGAAATAAAAGAATTCATATTTTCATAAACACATAAAAAAACGAAAATTAGTATAATTTAAACACAAACACAAAAAACAAACAATAAAAATAACAAATAAATAATATTTCCACAGGAAGCTCGAGCACCAGTAACGGAGGTAATACCTAGAGTTTGTCGTTCGTTTTAAAACAATAAACATTAAGCTCGCAGATTCGTTTCTGTTTTCTTTTCTTTTTAACTTAATTCATAAAATGACAAAAGAGAAAAAAAAACTTAAATTCTACATTCTTCTTCGTTCTATTCATTTCATGTCATCATCACTAATTGGTGCTTATTTTCCATTGAATCGTTTTATACTTTTCGTCAAAAATATAATAATTCACAGACTAAATACTAGAAACGAATGAATCGTTAGCGTTACAAACATAGCAACAACACTCAATTGAACAATACCGAATAAATATCACTATAATCTGCTAGTCGTGCAATTGATTTAAAATGTCTAATAATAATAATAACCTCTCGAAGGAAAAAGGAATTGTCTTACCATACAAAATCAATCGTTTGTGTTTTTTAGTTGTGTTTTGCTCTCTTGCCAAACATATAACTTTTCCATCGATCAGCTGTCATCGAGATAATTGGATCAGAATCGATGGTAGCAAGGAGAAGAAGCTGGTTGACGTGTGTTGCATGATAGTCCCATCGCGCCAAATTCGGAGCAACACCTACAAGAAGCAATCAGTGAAAAGCCCATAATTTTTGAATATAAATGAAATTCTTACCCAAACTCAAATGCCTCAAATCGTAGATCGTGCCAGAACCAGTGTCGTAGAGCATAAGCATCTTCTTCAGCGAATGCATTCCCTGATTGAAAAGCTTGCCAGCTTCTCTAGCAATAGCCGCTGGCGCAGTACAATTCAAATCGTACAATCCAAGCAACGAGTATATGAATCCATTGAGCACAAAAGACGCCGGAGACGTTGGATATTCTTCATACCTTTAAATCAAACAAAATCAAGTTGTGATGCATGCTAAAAAAGAATGCAACTTACCAATAGTATTTGTCCATAAACTGCGCCAATACCCCACCATCCTTCGATAGGACTTTGTAAGGCTTAAGCCCATTAGTTGCCGCCTTCAAATACCGTTTATCACCGCCCGATTGCCAATAGGCCCTCGACAAAACCGATATCGCATGTCCCTGTCCCATAGCCGACAACCAGCCAGATTTCAATTCCTGAAACCCAAGCAAACTCCTCCTCACCGGATTTGGCCAGCCACCCGTCTTTCGATCTTGATTATTCACAAACCATTCGGCAGCATCATAGAAATGCGCTAAATGGTCATACGTTGACAATGTTATATTATCAAAGAACCCAATGCCCAGGAAAGAAATCGAAGCCACTTTCAATTCACTCCGTCGAACTTTTGCCTTTTTATCGGGATTCAGCAGACCTTTTTGGACATCGATTAGAAGATCACGTGTCAGACGTCGCCAGCGATGTACTGACGAACTTCCTAGCCCGTAGTAGATGTTCTCCTCCTGAACGCTCACCACCAAATCGGCAATGATGTAATACAAATTGTATGTGTGCTTGGTTTCTCGATTCTGCAGAGTTACCATCAGGCTGCTGCTATTTGTGATTAGCAATAGATCCAGAGACAGTACTAAATCCAATGCATAGTCAACATTAATACTGACTGCACTATCGTAATCGATTGCAGTTTCGAATTGAACAACTGTCGTGTTGAATTTTGGATGCCAAATTCGTGTTAGATTACTTGATTTTGGTGTAACCCATTCCATTTGATTGGCATCGGCATCTTCGAGAATCTTACGACGAGGCTCTGGCTCTGTGAGGTTCTTGCTGTAGTGCGAGAGAGCAAATTGAGCTATTTGCGTGGGATAGAAGTAACCGCGTTTCTCCCATTGCGTGCTAATGGGTACCCCTTCGATGGCACTAATGCATTTCACTCTTTCTCGTACCTGAAATTTGTATTTTGAAAGTCATTGTCAGAGGATTTGAAGGTTTGAAAACAACGACCAAACTCACCTCAACATTGTAATTCTCAAAATACATAAACAATCCCCTCGAATCGTATTTACCCTTGGGGTAGTTGATTTTCGCACTGCTGTGCGTCCAATTAAATCTTGTCACTTGATTGTCCGTACTCAGAGCACCAGATACTTCGAAGTAACTTCGAAGGAATGAAAATGGTACATAGACTTCTTCGTTTTCGCGTTTGCAATGGATGGTGTATTCTTGATTGATTAGACAATCGATTTCTTGACTCTGGCCATTGATGATTGGCGATGCGAGGGAATTACTGTCGTATATGCCGCGATCCCAGCGACGAACCAAGACATGGGGCAGTCGAAAATCAGAGCAGCGCATATACCATGAGAGTGTTATCACAAATACCGCTATGCAGAGGCAGAGTAGCGCAGCTTTTAGATTCAGACGCATTATGAAGAAGAAAAGTGGCTCTCGCTGTTAAAGGGAAAATGTTATGTCATAAACATTGATTGTCTGCACTTCCTGCTGTATCAAACATTTAAAAGCGAAAACCCAAAAAGAATCGAGTATTTGATGTCAGGTATCATATTTGTTCCGGTTTTTCGCCCTGACTAACAGGTATGCGTTCCCAAAAGGATTATATGACCGAAAAAAAAAATCCTGAAGGATCATGATTATACCTGTCCTCCTCCTCCTAATGAAAGACAATTCTAGTTGGTGTCCGATACACATCAACTGCAGCGCAGTAGAGATAAAGCATACATGAAACGCTTAAAGTCACTTTATCTTGATTAGAATGGACTGTTTGTACAGCAAATAAATAAAAAATAATCTCATTCACCTTCATTGAGATCACTCAGGCAAATCAATTTGAGTTTATCAGTGAACAAACATAACAAGGGTCAGAGTACCTACTGTGATGATGGATTTGTAGTTGCCAGATGATTATGATTGTTGTTATACTTTTAATGCTTTATACTTTTCGATGTCAGACAGAGTGAATTGATCGTCAGTTGTCTGACTTAAGTTTTCAATAAGAAATTCTTGTTCTCTTGCATAAAGGGAGGGACTGATCATCGAGGTGGTTGAACATGTTATCGTTATGCTTGTTTTTCCAAAGAAATTGTAAGAATTTGGAACTAAAAAAAGAAGAACAGTTCTCTTTCTGACTAGATCACTGTACTCAACAGTACAATAGCGTCTACATCCAACCAAGTCTTTAAATATGGAGATGTCTTCGTTTTCACATGTCTCGTTGTTTGAGTCTCACAAACTGTGTCTGTGCCGATGAACATTGAAATTTCTGGCTGAGAATGAATAAGAGTAGAGTGGATTTAACTTCAAAAAGCAGCGATTGCTGATTTTTCGGCATTGCCCGAACTTCTTACGGAGTTAAGGTAGTCAAGATGCTTATCAATCTCACAGTCAAAAGTGTCTGTGGTACGTGAATCATATCGATTTCGTCCTGATGGAAAAATTTGGTCAAAAACTAGCTATATAGAGTACTAACTAAGACATGACTGAACAAGTTGCGAAGCACACCAGTTCCTTCACAAGCACAACTAGTCTAACACCTGCTGGACGGACATTGGCCTTATGAAACTAGTTTTGACATGAATTTTCAATTAATTGTTTCATTGATGGAAACAACAACGCAAAAAAACAAGAGACCAAAGTTAACCGGCAACAAGCATTAATCATGAATGTGACTAAAAACAAATCAAAAGAAAAAAAAAGAATATATGATGACGAAGATTTCAATAAAAGTTTAAGGCTTAAAATAACATCCAACCATGCCATATGGGCGGAAATAGATCATCAGGAGAAAAATGTGATTCAAGAATTCCTCAACTAACTTACCTTATTGTTTGTTGCAGTCGATGAAAATTTATATTTGTTGGTTATTGGCCTTAATTTTGCCAACACCGAATATTTCGGTTTATTTTTAGGTTTTATACTGGCAGTAGACATTTGACGCCAGTTTATTCTATTTTATTTCTTGTTTTTCTTGTTTATTTTGTCGTTTGTTTGTTTTCTAATTTATTATTACTTTTGTTTGCTTGTTTTTGTTCGACTTCGATTCTTTCTATTTCTTTACTGTTTGTTGTTTTTCATCGCTTGCATTGTATAAACTTTTATGTACACAAGTTGATTTTGATTTATGAATAGAGGTAATATTTGTTTTTCCATTTTTTTTCCTCATTGCTTTTCTGCACTTACAACACTGCAAAATGGGTTTTTCTTTTTCGTCATTTTATCATTTAGAACTCATATTTGCACTGGTTTTTAAGAAGGAATTTGTAGTTTTTTTTTGCACAGTAACATTTTCTTATTTGTTTTTCTCATTTATTGATAACAAGTTTGAAAAAAAAAAACTTAAGAATTTACGTGGGTGAGCTTTTTATCCGAACAGCGTTTGATTTTCCTACTTCAGTCCAATGCAAGTGCCCGTCCAGGTGATTTTGACACTGAAGAACTAGAGATGTGATATAAAATCAAGTACTGTCATTTGGGGCGGGTCTTTATCGATATCGATAGAGATGTGTTCTTTTGGCGTTCAGGTGTTTGGTTTTGTTTATTTTTTATATATATTTTTCATTTACATTTTTCTTAACATAATTAATTATTAATTCTGTATTAAGTTGGCATTATTGATGCTTATATTAAGGGACCATCTAGCGCCTTTTTTCGCAACTGTAGTTTCGTCTCAAAAAAGGTTTTAGACATGGCGACGCTTTGTCATCCGATTTCTTCAACATCATTCTTGAAAAGATTGTGCAAGGCTCCAATGTCAACACCAGAGGCACAATCTTTCAAAAGTCCGTCCAGCTACTAGGATACGCAGATGACATTGACATAATTGGAAGAACACAGCGTGATGTCAGTGGAGCGTTTGTGAGCCTTGAGACGGAGGCCAGGAAGATGGGTCTAGCGGCTAACGAGGGCAAGACCAAGTTAATGCTGTCGAAAAGAAAGGACTACCAACATCGACGTCTTGGAGCAAACGTCAACATAGACAGATTTAACTTCGAGGTAGTAAAGGACTTTGTCTACCTAGATCCGCTTGCAACTCAGACAACAACACCAGCGCTGAAACCAAACGAAGAATCACTCTTGCCAATCGCCGTTTCTTTGGACCTAGAAGGCAATTGAGTGGTAAAGTCCTCTCCCGAGCAACTAAAGTGACACTCTACAAAACCCTCACCGGGATGATCCTCATGTATGGATTTTGACATGGATTTTGACAACATCTGATGAAAACGCTTTGGGCTGCTTTGAAAGAAAAATTCTTCGAGTGATTTTTGGTCCTGTCTGCGTTAATGGAGAATGGAGACGAAGATTCAGCGACATTGACCTAGCCAGAAAAGTAAAGGTCCAACGACTTAGATGGTTGAGTCATGTTGAGCGAATTTAAAATAATGCTCCGGCTCGTAGAGTCTTCGAATCCAACCCAGAAGGACATCGCAGAAGAGGAAGACCGCGACTCCGGTGGAGCACACAGGTGGTAGAGGATCTGAACCAACTTGGCGTGCGAAACTGGAGACAGTTAGCCAGGGACCGTGCTGGCTGCAGAAGTTTGTTGGGTTAGGCCCTGGTCCGACCTGGATTGTAGCGCCACCAAAAGTAAGTAGTTCCGTCTCGGATTTAGAACTTAACATTTTTGAGTTTGTTTTAGGATTTTAAAAACTTTCTACCTCAACAGTCGAGAGTCAATTCTGAACCGCAGATCATCAAAATTAAAAATCCTTGTTTTTTTTTCACTAAGTTTGTTCCTTCGTTGATTCCTGTTACATTCATGATTGTAGAATCGTACCTAGGATTATTATCATTATGAAGCTTCCATTTTTTATTAAACAAATAAATAAATAAATATTTGTAATAACATTTAAGTTTTTCAGTACTTTCAAGTAGAAGTATTAGGCATTCCTTCCATGCGCTCTAATAATCACACAAGTTTTTTGCTGCTTATGAATTTCAAAAGCTGTTCTAAAACTAAAATAAAAGCTTTCTGGATCTGTGCATATTTATTTTACAGCTTGCTACTATCAAAGTGGCATGTGTTATGTGGAGTTTTGTTGACACAAACTAAATGTTCGCAAATCACACCACGAAGGAAAATTAATTTAATGAAAAGAAGCACTTAATTTAGTTTAACAATTTTCGATCAGAAATAGAATATATATAATAACAATCAAATAAAAAGTATGACAAAATGAATACATATTAGTTTACAAGTGCAAGAGACTTTGTTGTGAGCGGTTGGACATTCGAAACTAGACTGAAGTCAAAGTGAATGATGAAATTTAAATATTCAAATTTCGGTTTGTATCTGCTCACTGTTACAGTTTGGATTTTTACAGTTTGAACTAAAAATTTGTTCTCGAATGTTCTAGCTTTGTATATATATTGTTCTGGTATTATCACTCGCCCTTTTATTGCCGCTAGTAGTTATTCGCTCGTATTTAAATGAAAATCAAAATAGTATTACCTGGCGTTCGAAGATGCGCTGTCGTCGATTTTTGATGATGCCAGTACTAGAGTTAGAGTAGTATACAAGCAAAGGTTCTAGTTCAGTTTTTGTACAGTTCAAAGCTAAGACGTTAAAAGTTTGCTATTCACCAATAGGAGCGTGACTATCGTAAGAGTGTCATCACAGACATACATGAAAGTCACCATCTAGTAGCAAACAGATAGGAATAAAATATAAAACTTTAAACGTAGGAACAACCTTTAAGCCTTTCTTAATATTTTATTGTACTTAATTGCACTGCATTACCATCGTCCTTTTCAATGTTCGAAAAAAGAGTATTGTTCTCTTTTCGACAACTACTGTCTCAGAAGCGCATGACTAAATTTCGCTATTCTTTTCACCAAAGTATTGAATTGAATTGCAAATATTGTTACCCATTGCTTCCTTGTTCCTACACAACGTGAAGAACGAAATGCTTTTACAATTTTGTAAGCAGTAGATAATTCGTATGAAATGATTGACAAACAGATATAGGATCAACTAAAGTAAATTTAATAAAATAAAGCATAGAAGACGCATCCATATCATAAGCTTGTTTAAAACTTGATAAAAATCTGAGAGCTGAACAACATTTGTACACAAAGAGAAAATAATACGAAAAAAAGAACAAAAAAGACTGAAAAGGCAGTACAGTCAGTCAAAGAAACCATGGAACAAATTATACAAAACATTACATTCAAGCCCCTCTCTTTGAGATCGTTGTTGGATTTGACAATAATAATAACTACCGTTTCTTCAAGGACTTTAATTAAATTACAAAACAAAATGTCTGTATGCGAACAACGATAACAACTTAGAGGTGCTTCCACCAATGGCTTTTTCCGTCAATTCCTTTATTTGGCTGGAGTTATAGCTATTTCACGGGTGCCAAGCCGATCATCAGACTCCTTTATTAGTGGTGCTGTCTAGTTGTGTTCTTTCATTTTTAATCGAAAAACTTTTTGAGTTCACATTTGGGATTTGAACCTAGGACCAGCTAGTTGGGAAGCCAATGCACTACGCACTGCGCTAACAACACCACTGATGTTTTGTTTTCCCATTGCAGACTTTTTATTGTTTATCAATTGCAATGAATAGACATGCATTTTGCGGCTTGGCCTTTGCCCACCAATTCTTAGAATCCCGTAGGCCTTGCTTTCGGATTCTCCAAACGTTCGTCGAAGTGCCGTGAAATCTACATACTAAAATCGGAAGACCAGCTTACCTGTTGGCTCCCCCATAAAAATTACTGCTGACTTCAACTGGAGAGAGCGATTTACCACTCAATTGCTTTCACATCCCAAGGAAACAGCGATAAGCTTCATATCTTTGTCTGATCTCGGTGCTGATGTTATTACCCGTACTAAAAGAGGAACCTTGGCAGACAAACTCTTCTACTACCCAGAAGTCTGTGCAAGCCGTCGCGTCGATGTTGAGGCCTCTTTGTCCAACGTGTCTTTTGTTTGCTTTTTGTCAAGGTCCATGCTTCAGCACCATACATCAGGACTGGGATGATGAATGTGTTGTACGAGAGAGGGCTTTTCCCTCTTCCCTTTGCTTTCTTAGCCCAAAGAAACAGCAATAAGCAACAGTTATTCTTCGTCTGCTCTCGGCGCTGATGTGTTTATAGCGGAGCCTAGGTAGACAAACTCCTCTACTACCTCGAAGTTATACGTGTCTATTGTGACGTTCTGTCCGAGCCGTCGGTGTTGGGTGTCCTTCCTCGAAGACAGCATATACTTCATTTTCCCTCATTTACCGCTAAACCCATTTTTGCCGCTTCTGTCTCAATTTTCACAAAGGAGCCATTTCGCTATTTTCTTCTAATAATATCAATATCATCGCCGTACGCGAGAAGCTGAAGTTTTCTTGGAAGATAGTGCCTCTGGTGTTGACGTTGGAGTTCTGCACTATCTTCTCAAGAACGATGTTAAAGAAATCGCATGACAGTGCATCGCCTTGTCTGAATGCTTTTTTGACATCGAAAGATTTCGTAAATAAATAACAAAAAATAAATAGAGTGGCGCGACAGCTCTTGAAGAGCCAAGGCCTAAGTGGCTTACTCTCATCAACAATTCTCTAGGTGCGTGTGAAGAATTGAGGGGACCTACAATTTTACGCCGATTCCGAATGCCAAGTTGAGAAGCACTTTTTCATGACAGATGATACTCTTGGAAGTTTTGTCAGTTCTTCGCAAGAGGCAGTGTTCGTGAAAGATGAAATAAAAACTTTGGACCCGAGTAGGATTCGAACCCGCGACGTTCCGCTTAGCAGCCAACGCACCTAGCCACTAAGCTACGGACACTAGATTCCGTAAGCTCGTTGAAAACCTTGATGGAGCAGCGTGAGTTCTCCATCGTCATTTTGCACAAGCGAACGAGCTTGGCAGTGATGCCAAAACTAGACATAGCTTTGTACAGTTCTTCTATGTAGATGCTGTCATACGCGGCCTTAAAATCGATCAAAAGGTGGTGGGTATCGATTTGGAGTTCATAGGTCTTTTCCAGGATCTGCCGCAACGTGAAAATTTGGTCGATGGTGGACTTTCCTGACCTGAAGCCACATTGATAAGGACAAATCAGATTGTTGACGAAAGGCTTCAGACGTTCACATATTACGGCAGAGAGTATCTTGTAGGCGATGTCTATAGTTGGCGCAGTTTAGAGGATCCCCTTTTTCAGGATCGGGCAAACAATGCTGAGGTTATCCATTCATCGGGCATGCATTCCTCTGATCATTCGAATACTATTTTTTCGATTATTGAAATCATTCGATTAAGCCCGTCACTAGTCAAAAGCATCGGCGTACGCGGGAAGTTGAACAGACTTTTGGAACATAGTGCATCTGATTGCTGTAAAAAAACCGTTATGCTTACAAATTTGTTGAGAATAACAGTTGTTTTGCATCCACGATTGCAAAATATTTAAAACGAAAGTTTAATATCAACCTTAAGTTTTAAGACCACTACCATACCGACATTGAAAAAGAATTTCCCAAGAAAAATCCATTTCCTAAAACTCCCACTCAAAAGCCTTTCACTTCTCTTAATTTCATCCAGGAAAAAGCTCTTACAAAAATGATATTCTCTCCAATTTTTGATACCTGATACTTACAGTTTTCTTCACTATTTTTTCTTACAACCCAAAATTTTCTCTCTCACTGGCAGGGTGGATATACTTTTAATGAAAATAATGGTAGATTATTTTTCCCAAGTCTCTCTTTATCTTTCTTCCTTTTTGATAAACGGTTTCTAACCGATTTTTCCTCCACCCCAAAATAGTCTAGCTACAAGGAACAAACAAACATACACAGGGAAAAAAAAAGAAAAATGAAAAACGAAGAGAAACCATAACGAACGTCTTTAATTCTGGAAAAAGTCAATTTTCCATCTACGCGATATGGAGAATGTTTTTTTTTTGTTCGTGTAAAAAAATTTCAACAAAAATTATGAAAAAAAAATAATTGAAAACTAGTTTTCAAAGTGAAATTTCGAAAAGCATTTTGTCTTTAAAAATAATCTTTCATTATAAATTCGAAAACTGCCGTGGAATATGTTGGAAAACTAACGCAGAAAATATAGGTATTCCAACGTTCGCTCATTCGCCAAATACGGTTAATATTTTGGTTTATCTAATTTTTTTTTTTTAATAAATGAAAATTAAATTAAATTTAAGAAAAAAAGAAATTATTTAGAATTTTTTTTTCTTCTTTTGACAAAATATTTTGGTGCGGTTCTTAGAATTTCCCTTAATTTTTTTTTCGTTTTTCCATCTTTTGCTTTATTGTTTCTTCTTCTTGCTTCTATTTCCTGTTTATTCCTTTATTTCGGGTGGACGCTGACGTCGTGCCTAACGTTAACTGTGTTTCGTGAAAGAAGAAAAAAAGGAAATTCATTGCTGAAAAACGTGGTTCTAGATAATATTTCATTTTTCTGCAAGCAATTTGTTTTCTCGAATTAGAAAAATAGTCCCGTTGTTCAAGTTTCCTTAATTTGTTTCTTAAAGTTAAGAAAAATAGTCAATTGGCTGGAATACATACATTAAAAAAAAATACATACATATACATATATGTATAGGTATATTCGCTTATCCATTTTCGTCTTTCCTTTCTACTCTACTTTAATTTTGACATCTAACTGCACAACATGATAACCAGTGAAGAAAAGAAATCATCGAGGAGGGAAGAGTAACAAAAAACCTTTTTGGACATTTTGTTTAAATTAAAAACGAAAAAGTTGTTAAATTAAAAATAAAACAAAACCAAATAAAAAAAAGAGAAAAAACAAAGTAAACAAAAAATTAAAAAAGGGAGTACCCGACACGAATGGATGGGGGGCGGCAGTAGGACATTTTTCGTGGAGCAAATACAAAAGGGTAAAAATGTTATATCGGTAGCGAAAATGTGCGTGGAACGTTAAACAAAACGGTAAATGGTTGTGGCACTAGGTGTGTTGGTAAAACGATGATGATGATAATGATAGAATTGGTAACGGTAATGATGTTAAAGCTGGAAGAGTGTGAGTTTTTGCTGCCGTTGTCGTTGTCGTCGTCGCCGTCGTCGTTGTCACCGTTGTCGTGGTTGTCGCCAATTTCGTTGCTGTCGTCGATAATATCTGTTTTTAATGTCGTGTAAATACTGCAATACCGTTATTGATCTTGATGTTATCCTGTCGAACGTGATAAGAACAAAAGAAACAAATATTTAAAAAAAAATAAACAAAAAAAATAAATTTATTTTTTGTTTGTGAATCCGTACTACAGTAAAAATAAATAATAATTAAGTTCGTTGGAAAAACAAGGCAGTAATGAGAGGATATTGTCTATAAAAGTTGAAACGTTGTTTTATTTTTCTTCTTTTTTTCGTGTACTCTGCCCGCCGTCTCTTTTTCACACTCCATCATCATCATCATCGTCAGCTTCTTCATTTTCGTCACTTTTGTGTGTTCTGCTGGCTGCTACATACAAACAAAACGTAAAAAGTGAAAAAAAAAAATAAAAAAAATGTGCGCGGACAGAAGAAAAACATCCTCTTAAAAATCCTCTTACATTCTCTCTCTCTCTCTCTCTCGGCAACTCAAGAACTCGAATATTTTCCATCAAATACATTTCGAAATTCGAATTTTCGAAAATCATATAAAATTTCAGATAAAAGGTCGAAATTGTTATCAAAAAATTTGCATTGGTGGTTGTCAGCTTGAAGCTTTTGTTGACAGTGTTGGTGAATGTAAAATTATACAAAGTGCGAATTGCGAATGTAAGAAATAAAGCAGAAGTAGAAAAATATCAGCAAAAGTGAGATAAATGTGTCTATTTGAAAAAAATTGATAAAAAAATTAATGAATATAATATCACAAGTGCAATAGTAACATTAAGCAATTCTAAAAAAATTACTAAGGGGCAACACGAAATCATTTTTATAGGGAAAGCCACAGTGAAACAAAATTAATAAAAAAAACAAATCAGTAAAAGGAAAATCTATCCTGAAGTGTTCTTTTTTTTAATTTTTCAATATCTATATAGATTAATGTTTGTGTCGTTATAAATGCCGAAATTTAGAAATTTTGTGGAGCTTTTTAATGAAGGCAGGAGGCAGAGGGCAGAGCCTCCAACTGGGTTCTGTTGAGACATGTCGTAATGGCAAGAGAGGTGAGTTAATTTTTTTCCCATAATACAAAAAAAAAAAAAAATTATTTTAAGTTTGATTTTTTAGCTATAACACAAAAAAAAGGTATGACAGAAATGTCAAAATACTTCCTTGAGAAAGGGTATAACACACATGCCTTAATTGAATCTACTATTATGTACCTGAACAATCAGAATTTATAAAGCAAAGTTCTTGTATGTGTGAAATGGCGCCCAACTTTGTCAGGGTTTAACAATAATGTTCTCCTTTGATTTGTTTGTTTTCTTCAGAAAAACTGAATATTAAGGACTTAGAGTGGAATTATGGGTATTTAAGCGGATCTTAAAATAAGTGTTCGTTTTTTGTAGCTAGCATATTCAATAAAAGGTGTGGCTGTGAAGGATTCAGTGTTATATTTTTTATATGCGTCCAATAAGAAATAAATGTTTATTTTATTGTTTTTGTTTTGTTGATAGATTTACTAAAATAAAAAATCAAAAGTCATCTGTCATTTTAACAGTTTACAGTGTTGTGTTTGCTTGTGTCAGTTTGCGACGTTTTGGACATTTACAGTGATTTTGAAAACAGTTACAACTTCTCACAATTCGTTGAACACCTAAAGGGTCCGCCAAATAACTTCTTTTTTTTTTTGAAAATGCTATAGTAAAAGTGCTGAATATTTTCTCAAATTTATTTTTTTATTTGAAAGTACAATCCTTCCGGTTAATAATAGAAAATAATTTCATTCAAATGGGTGCCTTGGCTGGCCATGCAGTAGCCTACACGATGGGTCAAATTTTTTAGCACATTATCGATTGTGTGAAGCTGTATTTCACCAATAGCTTCACGAATATTGTTCTTTAAAGCGTCAATTGTATCTGGCTTGTCGGTGTGACACTTTTACGGTACCTCACAAATAATAGTCCAAAGGTGTCAAATCGCAGCTCCGAGGTTGCCAAACGACATAAGCTCTGCGGCTGATAATGTGATTTTCAAAAACGAGTGTAGCTTCTGCTGTGTGGCACGAAGCGCCGTCCTGTTGAAACCAAATGTTGCCATCCTCCTCTTCAATTTTTGTTTACAAAAATTTGTTCAACATGGCCCGATAACGATCTCCATTGACTGTAACGGCCACTCCTTGCTCATTTGTGAAGAAAAATAGCCCAATTATGCCTCTGGACCAAAATCCGGACCAAAGAGTGATTCGCACGCAATGTATGCGTGCGGGATTTCTGTGCCCTAAACGCGACAATTTTGCTTGTTTACATACCCACCAAGATCAAATTGAGCTTCATCTGAAAAGATGACTTTTTTGATAAAATCGGCATCTTCTCTAAATCGATCGCAGGTCCACTTAGCGAAGCGATAACGCATTGGATGATCAGTTGGCTTTAACTTTTGAACCAATTGGACTCTGTATGGCGACATATCAAGGTCTTCATGCTAAATTCGTCTCAATGATGTCTCCGAAATGTACAATTTATTGTTGAGAACGACGGTGAATTGATGTTGATGGCGCTTCACACACACTTTCTGCCGCAATATTCTCGGGTGTACGCACTGTTTTTGGCTTTTCACGCTTTGGTTTATCGATGAGGATGCCAGTTTCATTCACTTTTTTCACAAGATAACGAACATACGGAGCTGATGGTACGCACACATTCTGCAACATTACCATGATTTTCAAAGTAATGTCGCAATATTTCCCAGCGTTGTTCAAGCGTACACACAACCATATTCGTTCAGCAGAAGGATAAAACTAATCATCTGTCAAATCAGATTTGGAGAAAATAGTTCACGCATTTGATACTTTTAAGCCCTTATTGAAAATGTGGGTTTTTATTTTTGTGTTTGAAGGCCATATAAATTCTGGTGTGCCCCAGGGTTCCGTTTCGTCCCCTTAAGTAACCTTTGCGCTTCAACTAGGATCAGACACGGGTGCCTATCGAAGTATTATATTAGCCGTCGTCATCCAAGGTTAAGTGTTACCGCGTTTGTTGTTAATATCGTCTTCCGGACAAACGGGATTTAAGACCAATGAACACCAATACTTTATGTCAAAAAACTTTCTACCTGTTCAATGTTAAAGTTGATTTTGATCGATAGTGTTATTTTGTTCCGATTAAACATTGATGAATGAATCGATATCAATATCAATCGTTTCGATGATTCTTGATTTTATATTGTGATTCCTGACAAATTGATACCATTCTTTGCCTTAATAAATCTTAAGACGTGTCCATATTATGCCGAATCGATTGGCATCATTTTATACCGATCAGCCAAGCCGAATGAGTCTGGACGTCCTGATCGGCATTTGGTTCGTGCCGAAAACCAGGTTTCGATGACAGCTCTTTTTTTTGTTTTGTGTATTTTTGTCTGAAGCGAATATTCAGTGATATCGAACAAAATTTGGTTCGTGTTTTTCGGTAGTTCGATTGCGTTCTCATAAGAATTATTTAATTACATTATCTACTGTTCTCAAGGCTGTGCAATGTGCATCAATAGACTGGACTGACGAGCAATCATTGGATTTTATTGAAATGTATTGGGCACTTCATATATTGTACATCTCTGTACTTTCTTCTGCCATTTAGTAGACTGGGTCGAATTCAAAATCTCCGGGGACGGTGACAGCGTTGTTTACGTATAAAACCAACTACGATTCCAGCTTCTGTTTTCAATTCAACAATATTTTTGAAAAAAAAAGCAAAAAATAATATAGCTGACATAAGTGACTTCGCATAAACAATGACACAACATATATTGGTTCGGCACAGTCCACACTGCAAATTATTGTAGACTTCATGTCAAACCGAAAGTTCCGACCAGAAAGTGCTGCGCGGCCCATGCCGATCGATATCATTTGGCATAATATGGACGGGTCACAATATGTTTGAACTGAACACAAATTCTGGATTTCAAAATGTAAACAAACAAATCACTTTGACAGATGAAAACTTTAAACTAACCTCTAGGAAATGAGTTGGGAATAGCTCCGAATCGTAACTATTTGACACAATGCGTTTCGGAGATGAGGTAATTTTCGTTACGAACCGTGACTTTTTGTGTTTCAGACTGACAAATGGTTGTAGATACTTAAATATAGTTGAATATTTCCTTAAAAAGGAAAACAAAACCTACCAGGATAGCATATCGAAGTGAAAGTGAACGCGCCCATTCTTGTTGCTTGTTTTATTGAACGGTTCGATCGTTCGAAATGAGCGATTTGTGTCGTGATATCAAACATTTATTTCGTAAGTTTGAAGACACATTTCTTTCTTGCTTTAAAAAAAAAAAAAAAACAAAAAAAAAAACCTTTGAACGTTGACATTATGCGTGAAACACTACAAGCAAGCATCGATTCTTTTGAGGTAATTTTCGACCACTTTTTGACACATATTGAGCGGTATCTCAGCCATAACTTGACGAATGTTGGTTCTTAAGTGCTTAAGAGTTAAAGGTTTATCTGCATAAACACGGTCTTTTGAGTAGTCCACAAAAAAAGTGCAGTGGTGTCAAAACGCATGATCTTAGTGACCAGTTGATATCGCCATGATGAGAAATTACAGGAAATGTCTCTTGCAATAAAGTCATATTCGCTTTAGTTGTGTGGCATGTGGCACCGTCTTGCTGAAACCACATATTTTCCAAGTCGCATTCTTCAATAGCAAGCAAAAAAAAAGTCGGTTATCAAACCACCATAACGCTCTGAATCGACGGTGACAGTCGTTTTCGATGAAATAAGGTCCAATCACTTCTCCGGAACAAAGAGCAGAACGTCGTGAGTTCGAGTCCTACTCGTGCCCATCGTTTTTATTTCATCTTGCATGGGCACTGCAGTTCTTGCGAAGAACTGACAAAACATTGAAGAGTATCAATCTGTCATGAAAAAGTGCTTCTCAACTTTGCCGTTCGGAATCGGCACTACTCACCCATCGAGTGAGAAATGTGCTTCCTCGCTGAAGAAAATGTTCTTCGAAAAATCGCCGTCCACCGTCTGGTGTTCAAGCAACCAATCGACGTATCTATACGACGTTGTGAGCGTGAGCTGGACTTTATATGGATTTAGGTGTAGAACCAAACGGAAAATACGCCATTATGTGCCGTAAAACAGTCCTTATTCTTGAGAACGACGATTGGACGATTATGTAAACCATAATCTCCTCTTAAAGCGCAATATGTGGCTGTGGCAAAATCACCATTTTTGCGTTGTGCGATAGTTAAGCGATCCATATTCGTAAACGTCAGACTTTCAACTGAAAAAACAAAATTGGTTTGACAGATGTCGAATTCCAGCCATATACTTTTGAAGTCGCAAAATGGATAACCGGTTATGTAGGAGCGTGTTGTCTTTTCAATCCAATTTATAAACCATTGAACTTATGACAGGGTGGTTTGGCCATCCTGTAAAACTCTTACCCTGTAAAACTCTTACCTGTTATGACTTCTCAACCAGCTGATAGCCACATGACGGCGTCAAAAGTTTATCTTTAAAAATGAAATATTGGTCAGAAAAAAGCTTTAAGTTGAAAGCCTTAGTAGAAGTACCTTAAACGTTGCTTTAGTTGTTTAAATCCTCAAGACGCAGGACTGAGAAGAGAAGGCTCGGTACTTGATCCCTCTCTCATAGACCATAACATCAGAATCTCTCAATGCGAACTAAAAAGAAACATTACTAATAATATCATTCAAAAAGCAAATGACAGATGGAACCTACTAGAAACTTGCGGTAACACCAGGAAACTCTGGCCTTATTATGACAAGAAAAAATCAAATAAGATTTTACGTCTCAATAAACCGTCCCTAAGATCGCTCATAAGTGTGATAACGGGACATAATCTACTCGGCTACCACAAAAGGAAGATGGGGCTTAGTACGAACGACATATGCAGAGGCTGCGGGGATGAGGAAGAGCACGAAAACACGGCTTACTTCCTATGCCACTGTCCAGCACTCTGCCGTACTAGATCAAAATTATTAGGCAACTATTTCGTCAATGAAATAGAAGAACTATCTGAACTTCCAGGCAATCGCCTATTGAACTTAATCAAGTCCACCAAAGGGCTCGATTAACCACAGAATTCATAGGTTAAACCACTTTTTCAGAAGTTACAACACTTCAGGGTGTCACAAGGGATTTACATTGATCTAAGTGTGGCGATAACAATATCAACTGTCAGCCCATATAACCTAATCTAACCTAATCATATCATCAAATACTTCGATGTAAGCAAGACATTTGACACATATTATTCACTGACAGACTTCAACATTGAAAAACCAACAAAAACGCCGTTTGATTTTTATATGCTTATACTTTCCACCTGGACCCAAATCCACCTGACTAATGAAATTCGTTATATCCAATTCATACATGTCCCTGAATAGTTATACCATTAACTCTGACATTTCAAGAATTTTAAATCCTCCATTAAGGTCAACTTCTATAGTTGGATTTTTTCTTCATAACACACAAATCTTATTAAACAAACATTTTATTCATGTTTGCCATCAATAACTTCAATTTATGTCTTTTAACATCAAAATCTGGTCATAACATTTTTGCAATTTACTTAAAAAAAAAAAACGTTTAATTGACGAAAAACCCATGCATTATTAAACATACACCGAAGGCAATGGGTAACCAATCGAAAAATATAAAAAAAAACCGTGCAGGTTCGACAACGCTTGGGGGCCCTTATTGTTGTCTCCGAAATCACCAGAAGATAGATGTTATGCGATTCAAAAAAAAGAAGCCGAACATATTAAATTGTCTTGACATGATCACTGAACTGGCAGGTTATTAGACGAAATATACATTTTGACAGACAAAAAGCCATAAAGCACCAAAATCTAGCAAGAAATTTAAATCCAAATCCGTTTTATTGACATACTTACTTACTTACTTAAGGTGGCGTTACAGTCGGTGGTGGACTTCGGCCTCCATCAATAGTCTCCGCCAGCTAGCTCCGTTCTTAGCTAGACCGCTAGTCGCGGTCTTCCTCTCCTCCTACGTCCCTCGGGAATAGTGTCGAAGGCTTTTGGGGCCGGAATAAAATTCGCTGTTATATCTTCTTCGCCACTCCCCTTCAATGCACACGGGGCCAGAGATGACTCGAAGAACTTTCCTCTCGAAACAGCCTAAGGCACTTTCATCCGATTTTGTCAAAGTCTGTGCTTCTACACCAAACAGCAGAACTGGGATGATGAATGGGTTGTACAATTTTACCTTAGTTGCTCGAGAGAGGGCTTTACCACTCAATTGCTTTCTTAGCCCAAAGAAACAGCGATTAGCAAGAGTCTTCGTTTGATCTCTGCGCTGGTTGCCCGTGTTTATAGCGGAGCATAGGTAGATAAATCCTCTACTACCTCGAAGTTGTATGCGTCTATTGTGACGTTCTGCCCGAACCGTCGGTGTTGGGTGTCCTTTCTCGAAGACAGCATATACTTCGTTTTTCCCTCATTTACCGCTAAACCCATTTTTGCCGCTTCTGTCTCAATTCTCACAAAGGCGTCATTGACATCACGCTGTGTTACGTGTTGCGTACGCGAGGACTTGAACAGATTTTTGGAAGATAGTGCCTCTGGTGTTGACGGTGGAGTTCTGCACTATCTGCTCCAGAATAATGTTTAAGAAATCGCATGACAATGCATCGCCTTGTCTGAATCCTTTTTTGAAGTCGAAAGATTCCGTAAGCTCATTGCCAACCTTGATGGAGCAGCGTGAGTTTTCCATCGTCATTTTGCACAAGCGAACGAGCTTGGCAGTGATGCCAACACTAGACATAGTTTTAAACAGTTCGTCTCTGTGGATGCTGTCATACGCGGCCTTAAAATTGATGAAAACGTGGTGGGTATCGATTTGGAGTTCATAGGTCTTTTCCAGGATCTGCCGCAACGTGAAAACTTGGTCGATGGTTGACTTTCCTGGCCTGAAGCCACATTGATAAGGACCAGTCAGATTGTTGGTTCTATTGACATAACAATAAAACCTTAAATTTCCCTCTAATTGTCAAGAGGTAGAGTTTTTGAAAGAGAAGAAAAATATCAAATCCGCTCCTGCATTGATATTGCTTCAATATGGTATTCACAAAGTACATATGCACCAGAGCACTTTGAGTGCAAGCAAGGTAGATGAAATCTTTTGCAATTGAATGTGATTTTAACAAATTACTATCAAAATTGCATGCATTATGAGATGTTTATCCACTCTCAACAAGGATTCTTCGTAGTAGTTTTTCTTTTTTTTGTTTTTCTCATTTTTTTTTTTTTGGTTTTTGTCTTTTGCCTTCCTGAGTGAGTAGTCATTATTGTTTCGATATTAATTCCTGCAAGGACATTCTCTGATATAAATACATTGTCATTTCATTTTCATTTTTTTTTTTTTGTTAAACTGCATATTTGCTCCGTCGAGTGTGCAATGTCGTGATGTGGTGAAGGGGGACTGTGTGCTGCGGGTTGGATTGAGTGAGCAGTATTTGTATTTGACGGTTGTGAGCTGGGGATGAGACGAGGCAAAAAAGTCAGGCAGGAAAAAGAAATTCTTTCAAGGATAGTTAAACAAAAACAAAAGACAGGAGATGAGAAGGGGTTGCTATACCTAGTGGGCGAGGGGGGAGGTTTAGTAGAAGTATGTATTTTGCATATATGTCAAAGTATTCACATCCGTGCGGTGTACTTAGAATTGTATGCGCTATTTTTGTGACATAAGACGTAAAGTTGTACAAACAAAAATATGTTTTGTTCATATAAAAACTATGTAACTCAATCTATATGCACATGTTGCTAGGTCTCTTACATATTTTCACGTAAATTTAAATATCAAAGAATAAAAAAAGGAAAAACAACTACAAATAATATGTTTTATTATTTGAAGAGCCGAAGGTCAAACTTGAAGAATGAGGAATCTGTGTTGATTTTTCTTTATTTAGTTTTTGTTTTTTGTTTCTAAATATAAAGTCAGCAACAACTGGTTGATGACAGCCTTAGATGTTTTAAACATTTTCAGAGCAAATAAATAGATGCAACCATTGTATGCTTTTTCTAATTCTTCCTTGGTTATAACTTAATTAAGAAGAACTTGGCCTTGACTGTCATACGAACTCTTTTAAGAAAATATTGGGTTTTGCAAAATGCACTTGACAGCATAGAATTTAATTTCTGAACGCACCCTTTCACTAATCATCGAACTGTCATGTTAAATAATTCAGTAGACTCCAGTAGTCTCAAGATGGAGAACGATGGTGGTGCCATCTTGACAATTTTTCACAGAAGCAGTTTGTTTTTTACATAAGTTTGTATTGTGTATTCTCTGCAATCTTGATAATACTCCCCAAATATATATACAAAGGTGTGTTCTCTGCTTGGTTTGACGGAAGATCTGTGTTTTTTTTTATATTAAGGGAAGGGGTTGGAAAGGAGGTGTCGGTCTTAAATTCTTGAGCATTGAAATGACTGGGATCTGGGAAAGACAGAGTGTGGAAGAGAGTTCCACATTCGCGTAGTACGGCTAAAGAATGATTCCCTATACTTGAGAGTACGTCCGAAGTTGGGCTCGAGGGTAAACTGATGGGTTGTCCTAGAAGCGCGAATTGTTTGAGGGGAGGAATGCAATTGGCTATTTCACTAGAGCAATTACCGTAAAAGTAGCGATAGAACAAGGAGAGACACGCTACGTTACGACGGTCGGTGGTCTAAATCGCCAATCATTCTTACAGATCTTTTTTGTATTCCATCCAAGAGGCTTAAGTAATTAGCTAGAGCACCAGCCCAAAGATGTGAATTGTACTAAAGCTTTGGACGGATATAGGTTTTATAGATCATAGCCAGATCAGACGGGAAGAAAAATTTCTTGCACCGCGCCGTCTTTAGAAACCTAAACATCTTGCGGCATTTTTGGCGACATCGCGTATGTGCTCGTTCCAGGGGATGTGGTCAGTGTTGCACATACCGAGAATCTCGAGATGAAGCCACTCATGGATAGCGGCAAGGGGAGTATATCTCGCTTCAACGATACAAGACAGCATTGAGTTTTCGAAGCATTAAACTCTACACGGTTTTTAATTCCCCATTGGACAATGCTGTTTAAGTCAGAGTTTAATGAGCTAATCATATTTTGCCGTTGCAGTTCCACATCCGAAGAGGAGGGATGTGAATCTGGAAACAAATATGAGAATCTAAGGGTACTATCGTCAGCGAAACAATTTATTGGATTAGAAGCAACAGACAGGAGATCATTTATAAAAATGAGAAAGATGGTCGGAGACAAAACGAAGCCCTAGGGCACACCAGCATTTATATTGTGGGTTTCAAACTTGAATCCGTTCAATACAACTTGTATTGAAATGTTCGAAAGAAAGTTTCTAATCCAACGAAGAAGGAATTCATCGATACCGAAGGCACGCATTTTCGATAAAAGAGCAAGATGCCAGACTTTATTAAATGCTTTTGAAATATCAAGTGCAACAATCTTACTTTCTCCAAAACGATGCAAAGATTTGTTTCACTGCTCGGTGAGATAAACCATCAGATTACCAGTAGACCTGTTGCTGCGAAAGCCGTATTGCCGGTCCTTAAGAAGCTTTCGGTCTTCGAGATATATCTCAAGCTGATAGTCAATCAGCGTTTCCATGACCTTAGAAAGAAGGAACGTAAGTGCAACTATAATTTTCAGTTGTTATTCTCGTTCTAGTAGTCACTAGTCAGGCAATAACAAGTTGGGTTCAAAAATTTTAGTCTACATATTCGTTGTGTAATATTGCTTTGTCAGTGAGCCAACGGGTTAGTCGAAGTGTTGAAAATATTGCTGCCGTTCAGGCGTCCGTAGAAACGATCCAAATCAGTCACAGCGTTTTTAAGAACGAAAGCATTTTTGTGTGCAGGTGTGCAGTGAATGTATATAATTTAAATATTCTATAGCGAAATTTAAGACAATAAATCAAAATTAAAAAAAAAATAAAGTCATTTACAGTGTTGTAAAACAGCTGTTGTGTGCGGGCTATGTTCGCGAATAAATGTCATTAAGGTGCGTTTAAAGTGGTGTTCACACTACACAAATCCACCAATACGGCATAAAATGATAAAAATGTTGTTGATTGTGAAGAAATGAAGAATCAAAAGACTCGAATTTCGAGAGCTGGATCGTTTCTTCTCAAGAAATGGGTTAGTCAGTTAGCCGCCTCTTCTGTGGAATTTAACGCCTCTAGACTACTTTCTTTGGGGAGGCTATATTAAGTAATTGGTTTATGCCAGACGACGCACGTTGGAAGAGCCCTATTCCATCATTTTATGCGAAATAGTGACCGAGTCATCAGAAATAAAGTCGAAGTCGAACGAGAGTCAAGTTCTTATTTTTAAGCCCATAATTAGTTATATAGTTATTGGTTTTCTATATATTAAACTTTGTTTATCGAACTCGTTCAGCGAATTCAGTTATAAGGACAATTGTATGCTCTCCTCTTCTGACGTGGGAGCGGGAAAAATTCTATACTCCATCCACATCTACTTAGAGTGGAAGACAAGTCTTAACCAACAGGTTAATCTTGCTTATTCAGATTTTAACTAGAAGTAATACATGTTTACAGTTTAACAGTTTGATGTGAAGTGACTGTCAATTCGTTTGACGTACACGGTGGTTTTCCCATCGTCATCCTTTACAAAACAGTTCAGTTTTTTTTTCCAAGATTTGACTTGGTTTGAATTTGAACTAGCGCTTACTTAAAGCTACATTGATTTGGCCGCTCACACAGTAAGGCAGAAACGATCAAGTGATGTGCTGAACCGTAAATTATGTACACCGAGTTAACTGGATTTGGTTTTTTTCCAAACCGAGTTACAACTCGGTTTGCCCAACACGAGTTGAACGAGTCAACTCGGTTTGCCAACTCAGTTTACCAACTCGGCTTGGCAACTCGGTTTGACAACTCGGTTCGCCAACTCTGTTGTTAATGGCTCAATAGAGAGAAAAGGTCGAGAGAGTCTAGGCCGCTAGAAGGATATCGATTGCCGAGTTGGCGAACAGGGTTACTGAACCTAGTTGGCGAACTAAATTAGCGAACCAAATAAGCGAATATTAAGTTGATGAACCGAGTTAGCTAACTCGAGTTGAAAAATAAAAATAAATCGAGCTAATTCGAGTTAGGGCTAACTCGAGTTAGCGAACCGAGTTGACGCATCATTTATAGATGCTGTTAAAAAAAATTATACCTCTTGAGCCGGAGTAGTTCAAGTGAAAATTAGATTTTGTTTTTTATCATCAATACATTCCAAATTTCCAATGTCAGATTCCGAACAGTATTCTGACCATAAAATTGGCAAAAATGCGTGTTTTAAGAATTGTTTCTTTCCATGTCGAATTTGCTCTGAAGAAACAACAAATGTGCAGTTTAAATTTTTCTCCTCACATGACAAAATCGAGATTTGCGATTTTTTTCGAGACTCCTTTGAATGATAAATTTGCTCGTATCAAGCAATTTTGCTTAAGGCATAAGCAAAAGACCAAAGTGAAGTGCACTTTATTTATCTTGCACGCAGCCCGCATTCCAACAAACAATAATTCTGTTCTTTAGTAATCAGAATACAATACCAATATGTGGCTACTTACCTACCACAATAAAGCAACCCAATTTTAAATGGCTTCCAACACAAGTGACACATTTACATCCTCCCTAAATAACTCTGTGGATTGTAAAGGTACCTACCACATTCTACATGAACAAATCAAATAAAAAGCTCATCTGCCAAACAAAGTATAATGTAAAAGCTTAACATAACACGCCCACCCATCTACCCCATCATCACCGCCATCATCATTATTATCATCCATCGTCATTATCATCACAGCCACCCATTAAAGCATACTTTTTCTCCGTTTCTGCTCACAACTCTTGAAACTAGAGCAGAATTAACAGAATGAACCGTTTCGATAGATAGCCAGTAAATTTATAGCAACAAATTAAATATAAGAAAAAAAAATAATACAACTTAAAAAAACAACCAACTACATGGCACTTTTATCCTGGGTATTTAGAAGTGAGTGACTAGCTTTGACCCAAATAATTTTTATTTCAATACAAAAAAAAAAAAAAAAACCAACGAAGAGAGAAAACAAGAGAGGGAGTGAGAGAATTTCGGTTTCAGTCAAATGGAGGATTGTGGAAAAACCACAACCAAGAAATAAAGACAAAAAAAATTAAAAGAGAATCCAAAATAAAGAATATCTTACCGCAAAAACTGAATGTGTGAATGTTTAATTTTGACTTATGGGACGTTAATTCGAGCGGTGGAAATTGTTTTTGACGTTTTATAGAAAAATACAAAAAAAAAAAAAATTAAGTTGTTAATTATTATAAGGAATAGGTGACACGAAGAGTAGGAGAGGATGGCAGCAGTAAAAAACAAAATGTTTAAAACCATGTGAAACAAGCGAAGATAATTCGTACAAAATCCTTTCATGTTACTTATTTGCATTTTTATTTTCTTGCGTTACCAGAATGCTGCAGGAATTTTACAAATGTAAAAAGTCTAGTAGTGTCCGTAGCTTAGTGGTTATGTGCTTGACTGCTAAGCAGAACGTCGTAGATTTGAGTCCTACTCGTGCCCATGGTTTTCATTTCATCTTTCACGGGCACTGCCTCTTGCGAAGAACTGGAAAACTTCCAAGGCTATCATCTTGTCATGAAAAAAGTGCTTCTCAACTTTGCCGCTTGGAATCGGCGTTAAATTGTAGGTCCCCCCAATTCTTCACACGCCCCTAGAGAATTGTTGATGAGAGTAAGCCACTTAGGCCTTGGCTCTTCAAGAGCTGTCGCGCCACTCTATTTATTTATTTATTTATTATCTGCGGCAGAGCTGATGTCGTTTGTCCACCTCTTGGCCATCGCAGAATTTCACGAAAGGCTTCAAGTTGGTGTTTCATTTGCTTGAATGTTCAATGGCAACTTGAGTGCGGAATGAGTAGTTCGACCGCCTTCTAACAACGTTGCTGCAATACCCGACGAAACAAGTGCAAGTGCGATACCATTTTGCGATCGAAATGTTGCCAAAATCAATCAATAAAAACCGTTTTCTCAGTCAATATCCCGCTGATTCACTTTGACTATTGTTGACCTCCCGTTGTCGTTAGTGGATCGCCGGTGATAAAGTGAATAAACAGCATTTCCAGTAAGTGATGCCTGTCAAACCAAATTGCCTCCAGCAAGCTCGGCCCTTAGTTAACTGTCTCCAGTGTCGCACGTCCTCTACCACCTGTGTGCTCCACCTGAGTCACGGTCTTCCTCTACTGCGACGTCCTTCCGGGTTGGATTCGAAGACTCTCCGAGACGGAGCATTATTTTCCATTCGCTCTACATGTCCCAGCCATCTAAATCGTTGGACCTTTACTTTTCTGGCTAGGTCAATGTCGCTGAACGGCTCGTAGTTAAGATTCAGCAGTTCTTGATTGAATCTTTCGTTTCCATTCCCCACAAGGTGGGGTCCTTTCGCCTCTCTTATGGAACATGGTAGTAAACGACCTACTAACATCATTGGAAGCAGAGAGTTTCAGGGTGATTTCCTGTGCTGACGACGCACGTTGCAACATCTGTATCTGTATCTGTAAATGGGAAACATCCCAAAGTTATCTCGGAACTCCTACAAAATGCCTTAAATAGGCTAACAAATTGGGCTAAGCAATGTGGTTTGGACGTCAATCCACATAAAACAGAACTGGTACTCTTTTCTAGAAGGTACACAATTCCTCATATTAGCCCACCCAAGATTAAAGGAATACCATTAACATTTTCCGACCAAGCTAAATAATTTGGGCCTTATTTTAGACAAAAAACTAAATTGGAAGACAAATATTGATAAAAGAGCAAAAAAGGTACCGTAGAGCTTTTTACTTGTAAATAGGCCATAGGATCAAAATGGGACTTCTCACCAAAAATAACCCACCATACGACAACTCCATAAATAATTACCGAAGTGGAAACTGCTTTGCATGAGGTAGTTTCACATATTGAGAAAAGCCTCGACCAGAAAGAGTATACCCTGGCGGCATTTCTTGATATCGAGGGTGCGTTCAATAACGTAAAAACGGAATCAATCAAAACCGCCTTAGTTGAAGTTGGAGTTGAAACTGTCATTGTCGATTGGATCTTCACCATGTTAAATGGCAGAATTATCAACTCTCAATTGGGATCTAGCACTATTGAGAAAACAGTTACCAGAGGCACACCACAGGGAGGGGTCATCTCACCCCTACTCTGGATCCTAGTAGTAAGTGAAATTCTCAAAAAGTTTAAAGATCAGGGCATAAAAATTGTAGCATATGCAGATGATATAGTGGTTCTGGTATCAGGCAGTTCCTTGCCACCATCGGAAACATTATGGAAAACGCATTGAAAGATTTATCTTCTTGGGCAGCTAAGAACGGTCTCGGGGTCAACCCCACCAAGACAGAGCTAGTTTTGTTCACGAAAAAACGGAAACTGGAGGGCTTCAACCCTCCTAAATTAAATGGTATTCCTCTAAAACTCTCTAAGGAAGCTAAATTTCTAGGGGTGATCCTTGACCCCAAGCTTACATGGAAGCGTAATACTGAGGAAAGAATGAAAAAAGCACTTTTTGCATTCTACACATGCAAAAGGACCTTCGGTGTACGTTGGGGTATGCGACCGCAAGTCATCCAATGGATGTACACAACGATTGTCAGACCCATTCTCACCTATGGCTCTATTGTATGGTGGAAGGCAGTGGAAAAATCAAGCTATCTCAAGAACTTGAATAAGGTACAGAGACTGGCCTGTATAGGAATAACAGGGGCTCAAAGATCCACACCACAGGTTGGGTTGGAAATCATCCTGGATCTCCCGGCTCTGGATGAGTTCATAAGGCGCACGGCAGCCAAAACCGCAATTCGTTTAAAAGAACTGAGTTTTTGGAAGCACAGCACTTATGGACACGGGTCAATCTTACAAAGATATGACATGATTCCAAGACTGATGGAGACCACCGATTACATCCCCCCTTTAATAGATTTTGACAGGAAATTTTCTATTTGCATACCAGAAAGACAGGGATGGGATCCTAATTCACTTATAAGTGAACAGGGTATCCCTTTCTACACAGACGGTTCGAAAATGGAATCAGAAACAGGTGCTGGAGTGTTTTGCCAATCTCTCAACATCAGAGAGGCGTATAAACTCCAAGCTGATTGTAGTGTCTTTCAAGCCGAGATCTATGCCATTGAAAAAGCAGCTGAATTGGCACATCATGAAAAGCTAAGCTCCTCGGAGATTACTTTTTTCGTGGAAAGCCAAGCTGCCATCAAAGCCTTAGCCAGTGAGACCATAAGATCAAAGGCAGTTTTAAACTGTAGGAAAGAATTAAATAGAATCTGCCACACTTAAGCTCTGCTGGGTTCCTGGACATAGCAATATAGAAGGGAACGAAATAGTAGATGAACTAGACAGGAAAGGGTCAGAAGCAGACACAAGTAGTAGTGACCATTCAGATAGGGGACCACTCGTCCCGATTGGGGTACTCAAGAGGAAGATAGACCTTAAATCAAAAGAGATAATCAATAACTCCTGGAAATCCAGGGACGATTGCGTAATCTCTAGAAGTTTATGGCCTAACATTAATGAAAAGGAAACTCGGTATATTTTATCGCTGAGTAAAAGGAACATTAAAATCCTGATAGGTGTACTAACGGGTCATTGCGCCATTGGCACAATGGCCAACAAGATAGGGGCTTTTGCACCCGATTTCTGTAGGAGCTGTCAGGATGAGGAGGAAATAGAAACCATTAAACACCTGCTCTGTGACTGTCCGAACCTCCAAACTAACCGACTCCGTCATTTTGGGAACAGGTTTGTTGGGGAACTGGATGATCTAGCACAGGTCTCAATGGCAAACATGAAGAAATTTATAGATAGCACAGGCTGGTTCGTTAACGAGCCGGTCTACGTTAATCGACAACTTTGAATAGCATCGATGCTAACTTTTATTTTTATAGGGGATCACAATGGACCAGTAGGCCCCCGTGTATGCAACAGTTTACACTGGGCACACCCCTCATAACCTAACCTAACCTAACCTACCGAAGGGTATAGGTAATCATTTATGGAGTTGTCGTATGGTGACCTCACTGGACAAGATGGTAAATCTAAACAAGCTCATCAAAGACCAGCGGTCAGCAGGTATGTGCATCACAGGAGCACTTCGCTCAACACCAACCGCAGCTCTGGAAGTGCTTTTAAACCTAATGGTGGCAGCCAACTCATGTGTAAGGCTTAGAGTCACCTCTCAATGGAATAGTAACAATACTGGTCATACTATTATTCTAGACAATTTCAGATCGCTTAGACTATACCACCCCAAAAATGGTATTCGATAAAAGCTTCCAACTCTCTATCCCTTCAAGATCTTCCTGGGAAGAAGAGAGACCCCTGGAAGACAATGCTCTACACTTCTATACAGACGGTTCAAAGACCGATTACGGAGTTGGAAGTGGTATCTATTCGGAACAACTGAATCTCAGTCTATCATATATCAATGTAGTGTTTTCCAGGCAGAAGTAATGGCGACTTGAGAGGCACTATCCTGGCTCAAAGAAAACGTTATATCTTGCAAGGATATACGAATCTTCTCGGACAGCCAAGCCGCTCTCAAATCTCTCGCGTCTGTCTCCACAAACTCTCAAATAATCCACGATTGTCGATCATCTCTGAATGAGATGACGGAACAGTTTAATATTCACCTTATTTGGGTGCCGGGCCACAGAGACATTCCGGGAAATTGCAAAGCCGACGAGCTCGCCAAAAACGGAACACTTCTGCCTAATGTTGGACAAAAACATAACATAGGAACAACACTTGCTACATGCAAATATCTTCTCAAACAATATGCTCTAGAATCAACAAATGCTAGATGGCCACAGGGTTCCACCTGCCTAGCAAGCAAGCAAATATGGCCAAGCATAGACTTGAAACGGTCAAAAGGTCTGATTTCCCTGAGCAGACAAAATATAAGCTCTACAATTGGAGTTATAACAGGACACTGCCTCAAAGGCTGGCATGCTCTGAGGCTAGGGGTCTACACAAATGACTTCTATAGAAGCTGCATGGACGAGGAGGAAGAGGAAACAGTCCAACACCTTCTGTGTACATGTCGAGCACTCTCCAATAGAAGGAATAACTATCTCGGTAATCCCTTCTTCGATAATACCAGTGAACTGGCAAAGATTGACAAAATGTCTCACGCATTAGAGTCAACAACAACTAGACAGCCACTACAACCTAACCAAACCTTGTATGGGCCAACATTTACCTTTACCATGTTCAAAAAGTAAATACCATTAAATCAAACCTCGCGATGAGCCAATCTTTATTTGTTTGTATTTGATTCTTTTAAAGAGAAAGTAACTTCATGCTCGAAAAAAATACATGAAAAAAAAATTCATCTAATATATGTATTTTTTAAGGGGTTTTTCAATAGGGACGCTACAAAAGTTTTCTTAAATAAAACAAAAACGGTTTTGGATATCAATGAAATTCTTTATTCCTGTGGAAGTACATTTGATGCCATTATGTATGGCCACCAAGGGCACGCTTGCAGAAGTCCAGACGCTGAACCCAATTTTCGACGGTTTTCAAGCATAAATCGGCCGATACTGCTGCAATTTCACGTTCGATATTCGTACGAAGTTCATCAATCGTCGCTGGCTTGTTGGCATAAACCATAGATTTGACGTTGACGTAGTCCCACAGGAAATAGTCTAACGGCGTACAATCGCATGATCGAGGCGGCCAATTCACAGGTCCATTTCTGGAGTTAATGCGCTCATCGAACTTAGTTCTCAATAATTCGATTGTTTGGCCCGCTTTGTGACATGTGGCACCGTCCTGTTGAAACCACATATCATTCCAAAAATAATCGGTTAGCATTGAGCGGTAGCGATTCCCATTCACAGTAACGTGTCGGTCTTGTACACCAGCATGTAAACCGCACCAAACAGTGATTTTTTCGGGATGTAATGGTGCCTCGTGAAGCACATGTGGATTGCTGCCTGACCAATAACGCATATTTTGCTTATTAACGAAGCCATCCAGCCAGAAATGAGCCTCATCGCTGAAGATGATTTTTCGATGAAAATCCGGATCATTTTCAAGTTGTTGCTCAGCCCAATTCACGAACATACGACGCTTCTGGTGATCAAGCGGCTTCAGTTCTTGGGTCAATTTGATCTTGTAAGGATGTAGGCTTTTCGCGAAATTCGCCACAACGTCGTCACAGAGATGCCCAATACTTGAGAACGACGTGTGAGTGACCGATTTGGGTCTTCCGCAATTGATGCGCTAGCGGCAGCAATATTCTCGACACTACGGGCACTTCTTTGTCTCACTGGCACGGGAACATTTTGTACTGAGCCTGTGGATTCAAATTTTTCCACTAGACGCTCAATTGTTGATCTGGCAGGACGATTATGACGACCATAAATTATACGTAGCGCTCTAAAAGTGTTGCCCACTGACTTCGAATTTCGGTAGTAAGTTTTAATAATTTCGACTAGTTGTTGGATCGATGGATAAATGTCAAACCTTACTGAAGAGAATTGTCAAGAGAGCGGGAAAAAATATGGCGTCGTTTGCTGTCCCTATCGGTCTACTTTTGTAGCGTCCCTATTGAAAAACCCTTTATATTGTATAAACGTACATTATGCCATGGCACTTCAAAAAAAAAAAAATGCTACGTATACGCCATAGTGACCAACTGAAATTTATATCATTTTGATGACAAAAAACGACATTTTTTCACTATGATTCAAGTTTTTTTCATTTCAAATTAAACAAATTAATCTGTAATGGTCTCAAAAAAGTCTACTCAAACTTACTTCATAGTTTCGTTTCGGCTTGAAAATTCAAAAAAAATGTTTTAAGACCATTCAAGAAAAATCGAACCATCTTCTGTTCGGAACATCGTATATTTTATTTATCGCTTATCCAGATCCTAACAATCAAAACAATTATTATTAAATATGTCATCCTTATGCAGAGATTGACCCTTTATGGCCTTGCGTGTCCTAAAATGCATCCAACATAAAATCTCATTATTATGTGTATTCTCCAAAAGTCGAATCGTCTTTTTTTCACATTCAATTAAATAATATACAAGAAAACAGCAACAATATAAGGTCCCAGAGCTTCACCTAGTTTACCCTACAAAAACAAAATTACAAATACGCCAAGGCTGAGCCATCATCGTTCTTACAATTTTTCCTACTTCCTCTCGAACTTTATACATATCCATACACATACACACAGTTATACATCTGTGTAGAAAAAAAAAAGACTGACACATTTATTGCCAATTAAACAGGTGTCCCCAAATCAATTTTGGCATTTCCACTACAATTCTTGGCCTCTTTTCTATGGCAAGGTATGTTTGTGTGCTATACACACGAGTGTACGTTTTTTAATTAAACAAAAAATAAAAACAAATTTACCATCATTGCATAATTTTGTGTATATTTTTTAACAAGCCCCTTTTCAGAGGTATAACCACAAATAGCTAAACACACAAAATGAATAGATTTTAAATAAACTTTTACACACCCATTTTTTCGGGACACACACCATTGAATACATGTTCAAAAAGTAACAACAAAAATGCACTTTTGAAAACATAAAAAAAAACAAATTCTACATGATGTACAAAAATTACTGTAAACATGAAAAGCTACTCCCGATTCTGTTATTCCTGCTGTGTCACTGTTGAATATGCAGGAGCAATTGCATAGGAAACTAAATTATTTGTATGTAATTGTAATGCAATGAGAGATGCATTGAGAGCGAGAGATGAACCGTGTGAGAGTGTATTTTTAAAAGAGAACGAGAGAGGAAGAAAGTTCAAAAGGATGTGGCTGCTGAGACACTCCCAAACATCCATACACCGCAGGATCAAAATAACATTCTCATAAAAGTGCACATTTTTTGAAGTTCTTAAACTGCACCTAACATCACGTTGAAGTAGCCGCTGGTGCTTGCTGCTGAAATACCGTTTTGTGCTACTTGACAAGAGTAACAAATTATCCCTAAGAGGAATTTTTAAAGAAAGAAAAATTGGACCATCTCTCCCCTCAAAAAAAAAAAAAGTAAAAACTAAAACCGATTTATCTGACTTTTGCGAATGTGAGAGGCAAAAAATAAACGAGGTCAACCGATACTACCAACCGATTCAGTTCCGATTTTGTCTATCGGTCAGGAGGGCACTGCACTTTGAGATGTTCATTGCAACCGAAAGGAACTCTCCATTTTAATCCTCGGAATATTCGTGAAACCAGAAAACCAGTTCATACCATTCGGAAGGTTATTTTTTGTTCGGTCGGAAATATCCTAATTTGTGTGCCAAAAAGTTTGTGAAAATTGTTGAAAATTTGATTTTGTGTTCAAGTCGCTCAGAATTCTTTGTAAAAAATCCTAAAATTTCATATTTCTTGAATCTAGAAAATCAAGTGCAACTTGCAATAGTTTATCACAAAAAAAGTGCAAGAAATTCTGTTACAGTAACAACCATCGCAACGTAAAGAAAAGTCCATGTCCTGTGAATATAAATTTAAAAATGTGTCAACGTGTGTGTGCCAGTATGCTTTCACTTAATTTGGAGTAGGTACATTTTTCCATCACACCCGCACATCAAACAGTCACACACACTCAAATAAGGAAAAAATCTACACACACAGAGTGCGAGTTTACCAACACCCAACTTCTGAAGAACAAAAAGCAATACGGAGTGTTTAAAGCAAAAGAAACATAATCACACTTCAAAATGTGTATGTTAGTAATATGCATTTCAGTTTGCACTGCAAAACGAAAGGATTCTACTTGCAAATCATCATCCGCCTCATCATCATCATCATCGGCATTGCAAGTCTCTGGTGGTTTTCTGGTTCTTTTCTAGAAATACAAGGAGCAGCCATAGCTAACAGCGAGACGAAGGAAAAATCAAACAAAACCAGAAAAAAAGTGCATTTCTCAGGATCGCTCCAGTGACAACGTTGAAAATATATAAAAATATAAAGAGGAACCCCCATACCCAATCATAATCGCATCGTCCTGCTGTTTGTCACTGTCGCGCTGTCACTACATCATCTTCAGTTCCTTCAACTGTAACCAGAGTTTCAACGTTTTGAAACAATATTTCAAAAAACGAGAAAACAGGACATCAGCAGCGAGAGGAAACAATGGTGTTATGGTGGAGTTGTCTTGCTACTTGTACTGCGGTTTAAAAAAACAATAAAAAAGCAATTTTTATAAAAATATCCTTCCCTCTTTATCATCATCGTAATAATCACCACCATCGTGATGATGATGAACAACGCCATTATGAAATATTGGAATAGCAGGATACACTATGTATAAAATTAATCCTCGTGAATATATTTCGTGTCCAACAATCTTCTTCTGTGCACTAGCACTGCCCTGATTATATCATTCAAATGTAGGCCACAGTTACATACAAATTTTATCTATGTGCAGCAGCAGTAGCAGCATCAGCAGTAGCAGAATCAGTAGCAGAAGCATTGTGCCTAAACGACCTCAACCGCAGATATGTAAAAAAATATCAAAGAAGAAGAAGAAAAAAATAAAATACTAAATTTACATTTTTTTCAAAATAATCAATAATTCTTTACACGGGTTCCTCGACCTATTTCAGCCTGACAAAAATTATTTTACAAAATTCTGTGTCCAACGTGCGCGTGGTTTCAAAACCAAACAGCTGATTTAATAAAATAAAATAACAGTAACATAAATCTAAGCCAACAATTCGGTTTTTTTTTCGAAATAATTTTTCTATTTTTTGTACAAACAAATTTTTATAAAATTTTTAAGTAAACAAAAAATAAAACAATGATTGTGATAACGAACATCCTTTTTTAAAAGTTCCATTGCAATTTATAAATAACACCAAGAAAAAAAAGTGTTAAGTAAAACAATGACAAAATGTCACTCTCATTGAAAATCGAGTATTATTGAACATCCCCCTTTTGACAGAAACCATAAAATAAGGTTTGAACGCCTCCATTTGAAATCGTTAACGGTCACGGTTCTTTCTTTTTTGTGTGTGAAGTGGGCGAATTGACAAAGTATAACAAAATTATAATTTTTCTATAATAACTTCGGGTTGTGTATGCAAAAGTAGTAAAAGTTATTCGTGTTGTTGTTTTTTTGTTCGTGTGGCCTGCTTTTGTGGTCTTTTGGTGTGGAAAGTTTCAGTTTCGCTCTTTCTCGCATTTATACAAACACACAGTACACGCTCTCTCGTTCTCTCTCCCTCTCTCTCTCTCGCTCTCTCACTCTCTGTCTCGCATTCAATAAAAGTGTAAATTGCAAAAATAAATTTCGATTTCATTTCCATATGATACTTCTATAGACATGTTTATATATATATTTAATTAAACACAACAAAAAAAGAAAGAAAATTATATGCATTCATATAAAAGAACTCGACTGATGATAAATGAAAATTTAATTTGTCTTTAAGTTTTTGATAATAATTTTTTCACGTGCTGTCATTTTTTTATATATAAATATATAAGAAAAATAAAATAATTTATTTGTAAGTGTATAAGTAATAAACAAACAAAATCTACTATTAAACTATTTCGGTGTTCATAAATTAAACAATAATAATAATAATAAATTGAAAACGTGTGTTGTGCATTGGATAACAAATAATAAAAATCAATATAGCAAAAATTCAACTTATAAACAAAACAAAACAAACAAAATATAACTAAATAATAATTATAGCCAAAAAAATCTTACTGCCAAACCGGTACTGCCCTAAAATTAAAAAAAATATAGTCTTATTTTAATGCTCAAAAAATCTTTTTAAACAACAAAATAAATAATAATTGTTCTTAGACAAGTTAAACAAAAATCACTGCCAAAGAGTTTATTAAATTTAAGAATAAAAAAAAAAAAACATCAAAATGTTTCAATTATGATAAATTGAGTTACAATAACCAAAAAATAACCCTGTAATTGGATAAAAGAAGAAACTAGTATTCACTAGTAATTTAATTGTTAATTACTTCGGTAATTATTAATTTTTTTCTCGTCGAACCGGAAGCAACGAAACGGCGCTAAAGTGGATTTCAAAAGTGATAGAATGTGGTCCGCTGCTTTGTGCACATTGGGCGTGACAAAACCGATATGCAATTGTCTGAGCTTCCGACAGGCGGCTCAGGGAGCAGTTGCCGCTGCAGCTGCTGTGGTAATAAACTGCTTTTTTCTTGTAACCCTTTATTTCACTTTCGTATTTCCTTCTTTTAAATTTAAACGGAATTAGTTTTTGTAGGGTTTTATGGGTGGATTGCAGTCAATATAGAATAAACGGGGTCATGAACAAGTAAAATAAATGAATCTTTGACGCGATGGTTTCAGTGAATGTTTTGATTTGCTAAGTGAAAGTCCTTAGTTTTCTGTCAATTGGTGTGTTTTATTGGCAAAGCTATCCGTGGCATGAAGTATGTTTTTACATGTATTACAACCCCACTGTGGATAAAAGTAGAAGTAGGAACCAATTGCGGATAGAATTTTGACTTAGCTCGAGTCTCGAATAAGTTCATAGAGTACGGTAAATAAAATCCGTTCGCGTACTTTCTGCACTAAAATTCGTAAGACGAGATATTTTAAGGAGTGGGGGTAAAATTCTCTCACAGAAAAACAAAACTACAAAAAAGTAAGCGAACGGAAGACAACAAATTTTGCCCACATTTTAACTGTCAAGTTTTTTTGTTTGAAAAATGGAGACTGAATTTGAATGTATTTATTTATTTGGTATTTTCAATCAAATTTGACATTTTTAACAAATCAGCGCAAAGAAATTTCTTGGGCTAAAATTCGTAGGTTGGGGAAATATTTTACTCACTCGTCAGCGCTCTCTTTTGCGAAAAACTACAAAATTTTTGAGTACGCGAACAGTATTTGGTTAAATTTCGTAATTTTTCGTAAAATTGGACTGTTTTAGGAGGATACGCGAACGGATCTATATAGTTTCTTGCTTAGCACTTTAATTTTTTACTGAGGTTTACCTTTTACCGTTTGCTGTTGTTTTCAGATTTCATGTTTTTTTTAAGAAAAAAGAAAATTTACTTTTTTATGAAAAAGGGCTGTTGAAAAATTCAAAATTTCACGGAAGATGAAGTCTGCGAACACATCCCTTGACTTTTGTTTTGACATTTGTACAAACAACTGCGGAAGCTTTTGTTTTTTTTTTTTTTTTGACATGTCGTTTCATTTTTCCAAGAAATGCATTTTATGTCATTTAACTATTTGAAGTAAGGATTATTCTCCTCAGAATTACGTGATATTTGTTCTTACAAAGATCTGACAGCTGACATGAGAGAAAAGAATTATAGATGAATTTTACACTTTCTTGTTTTCACAGTTGTACATTACACACAACTGTGAACTGTGTACATTTATGTACTTCTAACCTTTGTATATATATTTGGGGAGTAGTCTCAAGATGGCAAACGATGGTGGCGCCATCTTGAGAATTTTTACAGAAGCAATTTGTTTTACTTACGGCCGTGTGTGAATTGCGTTAAAATGTGTATTAAAACTTGACTATTTCGTTTGTCCATTTAAAAATTTGGTAGATTTAAAATATTTTACTTGGAATATCAATGCAATTATTAATTATTTATAACAAAAAACTTAAAACGGAGAAGATCAGAACCAAACAACAAAACAGAAGCAAACTTCTCTACCATTCATGAGAAAACAAATAAACGGCCTAAGTTTGCAATGTGTGTTCTCTGCTTGGTTTGACAGAAGATCCGTCGTTGAGAACCAATCTTGATAGTACTGATTGTTCCATATACAAAGCTGCTGACATTGTTTTGAGATTTTGTAGCACTTACAATTCAACTGTCTGTTCTGCGGAGGATTATAGGAAAGGTTTTTTGTTAGCATAACTTTTTGCGAGATTTGAAAGAAGTTAATTTGGTGTGTTTTTTTTTTTTTTTAAGCTGAAATTACAATTATGGTGAGTTACAGTGGCGTAGTCAGGATTTACCAGCAAATGATAATTTGAGTACGAATTTTTTGACAGTTCTCCTTATAGATGGTGTTTTATAATCACGTCAAAATAGCGATTTTGCGTCGGTTGTCGGTACTCACAAACACACAATTGCGATATCGCAGCGACATTTCTGCGGTAAAATTTCGCAAAAGTTTCAGCGATATCGCAGCGACAAAAAATCGCATTTGCGTCTTGTAGCACATCGTTCTATATTGAGCAGTGTACACTTGCGTCGTTTTCATTCTCAATGAAAATGTAAAAGATTGTTGTTGGAGTCAGGGGCGGATCCAGAGAATCTTGTTAGGGGGAGGGCGACGCTGAAAATGTTGAATTAATAGGCAAAGAAAAAGAGGTCTTTAAAAGAACAATTATTAATCGTTTTTAAAGGTATAACAAGTACAATTTTATAACCGATATTTGCTTTGTTCAAATCTATCTATGATATAGGGCGTATTCAACTCCAAGTCTGAATATTTAAAAGCGCTAAGCCAACTAGTCGATCTTTTGCCATGCTTGATCGCAGCCAAATTTGAGTTCTCCTGAGAGTAGTAGTAGTAGTGAACTGAAAAGTTGCGTCACCGGTGCGATATCGCAGCGTTAAAAAGTCTCTGAGTCTCAATGTTGTTAGGTGGAACTGGAAAATGGTCCGCCACACCGCCACCAGAGACAAAAGGAGATCGGAAACTGGCTTACGTTTTACCCTCCGGATACCGCAAATTTTATTTTACCGTTACCTCGTGCATGTGGTAATGTGGCAATGAGGTGGTTTGCTCAAGTTTAGTTAGTATTGATAAAAATCGCGTGTGCGCAGTCTCTGAGATCTCAGTGAGATGTTGTAAGGTGGAACTGGTCTATTAATTTTGTTCATGGTATCCGTTTCATAGGGGAAATTTTGTCGAATATACGCATGTATTTCCGCAAATGTTCCGCCACAATTTAGCTGTCGGAACAATCGGAGACGCATAAAACAAAATATTCGCATAGCGTTAATAGAATTTTTGAATTTCACCGCATGAAATTGCGATGCGTCACTCTTAGTTGGTTGAATTTTTTCTGAGGTATCTACGATTTAACAATCGGGCCACCTCAGATGAAACAATATTCGAATATTTCTTTATAATCGGATACGACGATAGGGCTGATTCTTTTAAATATTTCTTTGTCAATGCAAAGTAATGTTAAGAAGTAGCTTTTTTTTGGATAATTGTTGAATATTTTCTTAACCCCAAAAAGGAAATCGAGAAAGAAGAACCACACTGTAGAATTGACGTCCAAAGAATACTTTTTATTATACATTATGACAGCTAGTATATATTTTTATTATACATTATGACAGCTAGTATAGTTTAATATTAGTTCACAATTGCATGTTAAGAAATTCATTATATAATTCACAATAATAATTCATATACATATGTAACAGTCTTCCCCCACTACATATTGCTTTGATAGCGAACAACTGGGCGACGCACTCGTGTTGTCCTTCTCAGCTCCGTGGTTGTTTCTTGTCTCTCCTCATCTTTGTTGTTGTTAGGAACAGGTTCATCCACATCCTTTCCCCTTTCTACGGTATTTTTCATTTCTTCTTCATCGATAGTTGATTTCATTGAAGAGCTTTCATTCAATAATGCGTTGTCTCTAACGGGATCTTCTTTAATCGTCGGCTTTGCTGGTTGTTTCTCTAAACGAACGGGTAAAGATTTATTAAACAAATTACCTTCGACGAGTGTAGACCGCATCTGATCAATGTGCCTCCTATAAGAAATTCCATCAACATCGACCAAATAGTGCAAAAGCCCTTCGCGTTGTGTAACTTTGCCGAACTTCCATTTAATAGCCTTGTTTTGATAGTAGCGGACTTGAACCAGTTCCCCAACATCAAAACTCCGCTTGCATTCGTGGTTTCTTTCACTCTCCCCCGCGTATGTATATTTCAACAAATCAAGTCTAGTTCGAAAACTAAATTTAAGCATTAATTCGGCTGGGCTCTTTCCCGTTGTTGTAGACGGAGTCTTTCGGTACTGCATAAGTAAACGGTGTAGCCTCGTGTGTAAATCTCCAGGGTCATTGACTGACGATCGAAGTCCATCTTTAAGGATCCGTACAAAACGTTCCGCTTGTCCGTTCGTCGCGGGGTGCGCTGGTGAAGAAAGTTTATGAATAATTGCATTTGATTTCAAAAAATCACGAAATTCTTTCGAAGTGAAGTTTGTGCCGTTATCTGACACAAGTGTATTCGGAATCCCGAATCTTGAGAAAGTTTCTCTAAGTGCGCGAATTGTGAAAAAGCTTTTAATACTCTTCATTGGGAATACCTCCAACCATTTCGTTTTTGCATCAACGATCACCAAAAAGAAATACTCCATGAATGGTCCCGCAAAGTCGATATGCAGGCGCTGCCAAGGTTGAGCAGGAACTTCCCATGGGTGAATTTGAACTTTGCTTGGCTCTGTAAGTACCTTTGCACAATCACGACAGCTCTTTACTAGTTCCTCAATATCGCGATCGATTCCCGTCCAATAACAGTAACTCCTTGCCAGTGCCTTCATCTTCGTTATACCAATATGTGCAGTATGTAATTCTTTAAGGACTTCCAGACGAAGTGTTGTCGGTATAAGGACTCGTATTCCCCTATAAATACAACCATCCTGCAACATAAGCTCACTTTCCATAGCGCTGTATGGTGAATTCTTGAGAGAACCTCCAGTTTGTAATTGGATGAACAGTAAAGATAGCTCTTTATCCTTTTTCATTTCCCTCAGAATGTCATTTTTAGTTACGGGCAAAACATCTTCCCAAAGCTGGTAGACTTCTTTGGTTTGGTCCTCTAAACAATTGTTCTCTAAAGGATGTCTAGAAAGAAAATCAGCGTTAGTGTGTTCTTTTGTGTTTTTGTATTTAATTTTGTAATTGAATCCACTCAGAAAAAGGGCGTAATTTAGTAAACGTTGAGCTGTAAGTAAGGGTAAATTTTTCTCTGGGCTAAATATCGAAGTCAATGGTTTATTATCCGTGATCAGGGTGAATTCTCTTCCATAGCAGTAGTCAAAGAACTTATGCAATCCCCAAAAGATGGCTGTAGCTTCTTTGTCCAATTGGCTGTAGTTGGCTTCGGCTTTCGATAGACTCCTCGATGCGAAAGCTATTGGTCTCTCACCTTGCTCGGTTATATGGGAAAGTATAGCTGAAAGTCCAACTGGTGAGGCATCTGTAGCGAGGATAAGTGGGAGATTTTCATCAAATGGAGCGAGTACATTCTCACTCATTATCTCCTTTTTGAGAACTTCAAATGCATGCTGGCAGTCAGATGACCATACAAATTTTTGTTCTTTTCGTAAGAGTTTGTATAATGGGTGTAATTTTGTTGACAAGTCAGGTATAAACTTATGGTAGTAATTTATCATACCCAGGAATTGGCGAAGCTGGGTTATTTCTGTAGGTGGTTTCATCTCAGATATAGCGTATATTTTATCAGGTGTCTTGTGTAGGCCGTTCTTGTCAATTTTATGTCCCAAATAGACTACACTTCTCTCAAACATTTTACATTTGGATTTATTTAAATGAAGGTTGAATTTTCGCAGCTTGTCAAGGAGGAGATTGCATCTTTGGAGGGTCTCATCTACATTTCGTTCCATTACGATGATATCATCGAAAAAGCAAGCTGTTCCCTCCAGATTGTCAATGATGTGCTCATCCATAAAGCGTTGCCATATGTTGGGTGCAGTCTTAACTCCAAACATGAGTCTATTCACCTTGTAGAGACCTTTTGTTGTACTCACAGTTTGCAAAAGTGCGCTCTCCTCTGACATTCTAAGGTGTAAGTAGGCTTTATAAATGTCAAAAGTGCAGTAGTATTCGCCGTATTTTAGTTTTTGATACAATTCGTCGATTTTGGGAATTGGGTATTTATCGTTCACAATCAGTTTGTTCAAGGTCACCTTAAAATCAGCACAGAGACGTATTGATTTGTCTGATTTGATCACTGGCACTATAGGTGTTCCCCAATCGGAATGTTCGACCTTTTCGAGGATACCATCTTCTTCTAATCGAATAATTTCTTCTTCTATAAGAGGTCGAATAGCATAAGGAGCCTGTCTTGGTTTTACGAAAATAGGCGAAGCTCCTTCTCGTAGTTTGAGAATCCCTTTTACATTGGGAATCGTTCCGATTTTCGGTTGAAAAACATCTCTATGGTTCTCAAAGATTTGGTGCTTCAAATGATGTATATCGGCATCTGTAAAAACATTAACTGCATTAATTTGTAATATATTAAGTGCCTTCACCCATTCTCGTCCCAAAAGTGTATCAAATGGCTCTTTTACGATGTAAAGATCGCACATAGCCTTTCGCCCATTGTAAACAACTTCCACTGTAGATTTCCCATAAGCTGGAAATGTCGTATTGTTGTAAGTTTTTAGCATTATTTTTGTAGAAGTTATTTTAGCATTTGGCCAATTCGCAATAAAAGTGTCATAGTTCATAACCGATATGGCTGCCCCTGTATCAAATTCCATGGCGAGCTTCTTATTGTTGATTTGTAAGGTTATGAAATATTTACCACCACGTGATTCAACTTTCGAAGTAAGGCTTTTATTTGGTGCTAAATTTAGCACGTTCAATTCAAAAGGGTCATCTTCCGCTTGTAGACCATGCTGCATACATGTTTCCTCATCGGAATCATGAAAAGCTTGAAGTGTATTAGCCTCTTTGGGTGAAGATTGCGACTTCATACACACTGAGGATACATGGCCACTTGCTCGACACTTTTTACAATATAAGTTTGTAGCACGACACTTATTTGCCATATGATTATGCTTCCCACATCTGTAGCATATCGTCTTTTTGTCTTTTTGTGTAGATCGATCATGGACTTTATAGTTACCAATTTTGCTTGGTTTAGCTTTTTGTATTTGCGACCCTTTCGTTTGGACTTGGTGAATATTTTGCATGGTTTGACTCTCGGTTTTTGATGCCTCCATTGAAATGGCATATTCAACTGTTTTATCCAAAGTCATGTCCTTTCCCGCAGAAGCCTTTCTTTAATGTCTGAGTCCCTCAGTCCTCGAATAAATTGGGATCGTAGATGAGTATTAAGCGTGGACTTTTTACATGACTCACAGGTGACATTGCAGTATGCGCTTAACTTTTTTAACTCAGCCAAATAGTTTGATATTGACTCTCCCTCATGTTGGAGTCTAAGCAGAAATTTATGCTGCTCTGTAATTTCATTTGGCTTTGGATTGAGGTGTTTTTTTAAAAGGGCTACTAGATCATCGTATGATTTTGTATCAGGATCTTCTGGGGCTGTTAGGTTGGAGAGAAGTTGGTAGTATTTGGCGCCAATGCAATTTATAAATACTTGCCGTTTTTTTGTAGCATCTGAGATGTTTCGTAGTGCAAGATAATTTTCCAATCTCTTGATGTAATTTGTGAAAGGTTCTTCATTTTCGTTGAAGTGCTCAAAATGTAAATTTGTTGAGCTAGGGTTATGTTGAAAATTTTGCAATGCATTTGTTAATGCATCTATTAGTTCTCGCGTTGGGTCATTAGGCATCGTAAAAGGTTTTTCTTAACCTTAAAAGTCCTCGTCGCCACTATTGAATATTTTCTTAACCCCAAAAAGGAAATCGAGAAAGAAGAACCACACTGTAGAATTGACGTCCAAAGAATAACTTTTATTATACATTATGACAGCTAGTATAGTTTAATATTAGTTCACAATTGCATGTTAAGAAATTCATTATATAATTCACAATAATAATTCATATACATATGTAACAATAATCAATGGTGAAAAGTTTATTCACGCACAGTTCTTATTACGAAGAAAAAATAACCTGCTGTCAAGCCACGTTGTTCGCCAAAGCTTATTCTAGAAATTTCTCTCCATTGATCCACCTATTAGGTTTTTTCGATGTAACCAGTCCCGGGGCAAAGATTAAATAAGTAACAAGATGGGAAACAAGGCTGTCAAAGTGACAGTTGCCTACAAGCTTCGGACCATAGTTACTGTGAAAGTATGCGTGTTTTTACCAATACTATCACAGTAAATATGGTCCAACCATCTGAAAATGCGAAAACAAACAAAAGAGAAATGTTGAAAATGCGAAAACAAACAAAAGAGAATAGAAAAATCTCAGCTCATCTCTGTGTTTTTGTAACTCACATGCATTTATGTAGACGAAAAGAATAAAGTAAATGAAGGAATATGAAAATTGCGGGATCTAGGGAGTGAAACGTAAGTCAGTTTCCCATCTTGTTACATATTTAATCTTTGCCCGGGCGTTGCGGTGCTTGTCATACTGTGAACGGAGCTGTCAAAAAACTGACAAAATTCTCTGGGTTTGGTTTCACAGCGAACGCGTTAGTAGCGATTCAGAGCGCTCCCGGTGCGGGCACTGAATACACATCGAACACGGTGGAAATGCACAGGGGCGAAAAAAGAGCGACATCGAACAGCTCAGTGCGAAATCAGAGCGCTACAGAGCGACCCAGAGTGTACATCGAACAAACGTAATGATATTTTTTTTCCATTTCTTCATGAAGAGGACACAACAGCTGTTTAACACCTTTGTGATTTGATATTTCCAATTGTTAAGTGTCCGTAGCTTAGTGGTAAGGTGCGTTGGCTGTTAAGCAGAACGTCGTGGGTTCGAGACCTACTCGTGCCCATAGTTTTTATTTCATCTTCCACGGGCACTGCCTCTTGCGAAGAACTGACAAGACTTCCAAGAGTATCATCTGTCATGAATAAGTGCTTCTCAACGTTGCCGTTCGGAATCGACGTTAAATTGTAGGTCCCCTCAATTCTTCAGACGCGCCTAGAGAATTGTTGATGAGGGTAAGCCACTTAGGCCTTGGCTCTTCAAGAGCTGTCGCGTTATCAACCTCACTTTTTCTTTTGTTTCGGACGTAGCCTAATCTGGAGATCCAATTTTCGATGACCTCTTTCAACATTTGTAGCCGCATATTGGCGATGACTAAGCGAATGTACTTCTTCAAGTGGTCAATCGTTTCGAGCTTATCAGCGCTGTCTAATATTTCACATTACCCAACAGAAATTCGATAAGTAACGTAAAATCGAACGAGGCTTGGAGGCCAGTTTACGGCTCCGTAACGTGCAACTTTGCGGTTTCCTTCAATTGTGGCATGAATTTTTTGACGTATGTTACGCCGGCTTGCTGATACTACATATTCTACACTTCATGGATGTTAAAATGAAAAACAAAAGAGCCATTTTCAAGGCTCTTTAGCCGTTACCATTCACTGTAACGTTCCTTTACGCTACGCCAACTTCAGCAATGACTTCTTCTGTGCGCACTATTTCGTATGAACATTTTAACTTCCCAGAAGAGGTTATTGTACTGGGGTCGATTTTGTCAATCATATATCCATGTTTCGAGGTCACTAGGATTCGTTAAAACCTTGTTTAAATGTCTGTGTGTGTGTATGTGAGTTACGTTTCTTCTGCTCGATTATCTCGCGAACCACCAATAGTATTGACAAGAAATTGGTCGCATTCGACGCAGAATTAGTTTAATAAGAACCGATGAAGTTGTCAGCGAAATCGGTTCAGTTGTATTTTAATGAAATTATTGTAATTTCAGCAGAAATTAGAACTATAGTTCGAAAACTCTTATTAATTAATTTTAGAAAATTTATTGTCCAATAATTTGTTATAAACAATTGAAAGTAAATTTTAGTGGATATATTTTATTTTATTAATATTTCTACTCTAGGGAGGAAGTCCTCTCTGTCGTTCAGCAAAACGTAGCAACATTTAATTTCTATACCGTGCATGCTATGCTTTTAGAAATGTTGTTATTGAGCTGCCTCAGTCTCTCAATCTCCATGTTAGACTAAACAGTCAAATTATAGAAGATTGATTCAAAATATCTGTTTTATTATGAAGAACAAGACCCCATAAGATTAGCGAAAATGAATCACATTTAAGAGAGAAAAAAAAAATCAACCACAACCTTTGTATGCAACTATAATTTGTTTCTGTCCCAGAATGAACTCGGGAGTGAAGATTTCAAATTAGCTACACACACTTGTTTGTCCAGGCGAAAACAAAGCTGAGAAGAAAAAAAAAATCCGTCCTTATTTTGCCTCCCAAGAAAAGTCCCTATCCGTCATTTACATTTTTGCTGTCTGTACCTGTGTTCGTTTAAGTGTGTCTTCCTTTTCGTACAACTTCTCTTTGTGTATGTATATGAAAGGAGCTTTTTCTTATCATCATTATCAGCATCCCAATCATATGTGTGTACACCGGAGTGTGTGCAGTGATAGTAAAGTAGGTCACTAGGACTCTCATGTCCTTGCTGTTTTCAATTTCGATGTCTGTTTCTGCACAATGCTAATACTGCTACAAGTGCATTCATGAGAATATGGTTGCATGATTAAGTGCAGATACATACCAACACACACATGTATGCAGGAATAAGGATATGAGATTTTTTGTATATTGCTTTAAATAAAAGGCCAAATCACCCCGCCTTATGAACTATTTGTCAATTTTATTGTATATAGCATTCTAGGTAGTTGGACGTTAACGGCAATTACAAAGTCAGAACGAGTCCATCAGTCTTTAAATTTGTCATTTTTAAAAGAAAGACTTTTTTTGAGGTTATCAATCATTTTTCATGTTTTTTTTGTTTTACAATTTCCGTCTGTAAAGAGCTTCGATTTTTAACGTATGTATTTGGGAAACAAATAAACAAAGTTAGTGTCCGTAGCTTAGTGGTTAGGTGCGTTGGCTGTTAAGCAGAACGTCGTGGGTTCGAATCCTACTCGGGCCCAAAGTTTTTATTTCATCTTTCACGGACACTGCCTCTTGCGAAGAACTGACAAAATTTCCAAGAGTATCATCTGTCATGAAAAAGTGATTCTCAACTTTGCCGTTCGGAATCGGCGTAAAATTGTAGGTCCCCTCAATTCTTCACACGCACCTAAACTAGCGTAAATGTGCTAAGGGAGCAGTTGTGGTTCAAAGAAAAACTCGAAAATTAGTTCCCATTCCGTGCTTAACTCACACTTTCATTTGTAACAGTGTCAAATAAAAACCGTTTTACATAGTTAACATTTTTAACCATCAGAGGATTGACAAACTGTCGTTTTGCATACGTGACAATATTACTTAAGGTGGCGCAATACATTCCGTTGTGGACTTGAGCCTCAATCAACAGTCTCCAGTTCGGTCCTTAGCTAGCTGTCTCCAGTTTTGCACTCCCAATTGATTGAGGTCCTCTTCCACTTGGGTGCCCCACCTGAGTCACGGTCTGAGTCTCTGGACCTCAACCATTCTGGTTAGGCCTGTGTCGTTATACAACCCGTAAAGTTCGCTGTTTTATTTACTTTTCCATTCCCCATCATTGCACAAGGGGCCGAGGATGACCCGAAGAACTCTCGAAACAGCCTAAGGCACATTCATCTGATTTTGTCAAGGTCCAAGCTTCTGCAACATTCAGCATCAATACTGGGATGATGAGGGTGTTATTTTCAATTGCTTTCTTAGCCCACAGAAACAGGGATTAGCAAGAGTTATTCTTCGTCTGATCTCGGCGCTGTTGTTATTGCCCGTGTTAATAGCGGAGCCTTGGTAGACAAACTCTTTTAGTACCTCGATGTTATGTTTGTCTATTGTGACGTTCTGTCTGAGTCGTCGATGTTGGGTGTTCTTCCTCAAAGACAGCATATATTTCGTTTTGCCCTCATTTATAAACCCATTTTTGGCACTTCTGTCTCCATTCTCACAAAGACGCCATTGACAATCACGCTGCGTTCTTCCCTTTATATCAATATCATTGGCATACACGAAAAGTTGAATTGAAGATAGTACCTCTGGTGTTGACGGTGGGGTTTTGCACTATCTTCTTCACAACGATGTTAAGGAAATCGCATGACAGTGCATCGCAGACTGATTCCTCTGTACTTGGCGCAGTTTACAACATCTCCCTTTTTCAATGCTGAATTTCCATTCATCGGATATGCATTCTTCCGACCATATCTTACAGATGATTTTGTGCATGCTCCTATCTAAATCGTCGCCTGCTGCTTTGAACATCTCGGCAGATAGACTATCTGCTCCAGCGTTATTGTTGGATTTCAGCAGTGATATTGCCGTTTTCAATTCTTCTAGATCGGGTTCACAGAATTATTGGCTGTCATCGTGTCCGATGGAAGGCTCCTGCCTGACGGCGAGATTTTGTCCGTCGCCGCCGTTATACAGTCTACAGAAGTGTTATTTCCAAATCCTTACAGCATTGATTGCGATTCTACTATGATGTTCCCTTGTTATCTCTGCAGGCATCGGTTCTTGCTCGATGACCTTGAGCCAGCTGTTTAACCTATCGATAAAACCTCCGAACTTCATTCCTGCTGTTGGCTCTCTCAACATCCTCGATCTGACGCTTCTCATGCTCTCTCTTTTTTCTCCTGAGAAGCCGGCGTTCCTCTCTCCTCTTTTGCTCGTAGAGCTCAAGAGCACCTCTTGTTCTTCGGTGCAGCGCGCGCCGTTTTGTATGCCTCATGCTTGGCTGCATGGGCCTGCCTACATTCTTCGTCAAACCAGGGGTTTCGATTTGGTGGCTGTGTAAAACCTAGCACATTAGAGGCGGCATCTCTAACTGCTTTCTTTAAATGTTGCCACTGTTCTTCGATACTTGTTGTTGGCGGCATAGGACTCCTTAAAAGGTTACTAGACACTCGATCAGAAAAGGATCTAACGATCTCTTGCGATTGTAGCCGTCCGACGTCAAATTTTCTTGCAGCATTTTCTTGTTTTGGCCGTTGTCGGATATTCGTAGCACTACCTTGGCTACGACGAGGTAGTGGTCCGAGTTGATGTTGGCTCCTCGAAAAGTTCAAACATATAGAATGCCCGACAAGTACCTTCCGTCGATCGCAATGCGATCAAACTGGGTGACGGTTGATTGATCAGAAGATCTCCATGTTCCTTTATGGATGTTGAGATGTAGGAACCATGTGCCCCGCAGCAAAATCGATCAGCGTTGAACCGTTGTCGGAAGTGGTGTCATGCAGGCTGTGCTTTCCGACTGTTCCACCAAAGAAGTTCTCTTTTCCCAGCTTTGCGTTAAAATCGCCGTGGACAATTTTAATGTCATTGCTAGGACATTGCTCATATGTTTTGTCGAGGAGTTCGTTGAACTTTTCTTTGGCGTTGTACTTTTTCTGTTCTGTGATGGCATGTGATGTGATGTAATGTTGCCGAATTTAGCCTTGATTCGGATTGTCGTGATGCGTTCGCTCACGCATTTAAAGCTTTGCCTGAGTCTACTTCCCACGACGAATCCTCATCCAAAGAGTCGCTCTTGTTGCTCTCGGTAACAATTACCATTGTTACCATTGTTTCCTCCGCCTATCAACATCAACAACGTTTCCCTTGGGTTATCAATGGAATTTGTGAAATTGAAATTGTCTCCGACTATAAACCATCTTCCGATCGGTTATGAACAAGGTTTATCTTGGCTCATTAACAGCTTTGCTCATCCGGCTTTCAACGGCGGTTAACCAGTATTTCAACGGACAGGTCCGGGACTTATACTTTAACCGTCTATCAACGGCGATTTACCGGTGCATCAACAAGGTTTCCCTTGGGTTATCAACGGAATTTTTCTCCGACTATAAGCCATCTTCCGATCGGTTATGAACAAGGTTTATCTTGGCTCATTAACAGCTTTGCAACGGTTTATCCACGGAGTTTCCTCCCGCTTTCAACGGCGGTCAACTAGGGTTTCAACGGACAGGTCCGGGACTTATACTTTAACCGACTTATCGGTTTCCGTATCTTAGGAGGCAGGGAATGTTACCACTCTTCAACCTGATTTTGTCGTCGACAGGTCGCTCTATTATGTATATTTCTTACAACAACTGGGTGTGAATTATATGTCAAGTTATAAAATTTCAATACAAAAGCCTTTGCAGCTAATGCATCATTACATGTAGAGTTGGGTTTCATCAGCATACATATGTTTCCAACAATGATTTATGATTGTACGAAGTTCATTGACACATATTGAAAAAAAGCATAGGTCTAATAATTGAACCTTGCGGCACGCCATTAACGACAGATACAAAATCAGATAGCGTGTTATTAAGCATTCCCGCTTGCATTTGACTTGTAAGATATGAGAATAGGTATTTTGAGCGCTGCAGCTGCAGTATAACGCTTGATTAAAATTTTGACTTTTTATATCATCGAAATCATAAGCCCTTTTTAGATGAAATTATTAAAATTTAAATAAAGAATAAAATGGTTGATTTTTATTTTTTTATTTAAAAATATTTAACTTTCTACATACAGACTAGAATTTAATTATTTTAATCCTTTTATTTTTAATTCTTATTTCAGGAGTCTCGCGGCAAGAGACCCCTTAAAATTTGGGATAGTTGGCGGAATGTACGCAAAGGCGTAGTAGTTGGAAGTTTTGAGGAACTAATCGTAAGAGGTAAGTGAATAAATTCACCATCATTCCAAAGCTAAATGGCGCCCAACTGATTTTCAAAAACTCTTGTTTTTAGAAATCTATAATTTTTGCGAATTTGAAAATATTTAAAGTATATTTTGAATTCTTTTATAGGCAAGGATAAGCTTGGGGTTCCTGCCTCAGAACCAGTTCGTGTTGTTCTAGAGTGCGATGGGACCCAAATTGAGGATGGCGAATATTTTCGGACGTTGGCAAATAATACGGTTCTGCTGCTACTAAGGCAAGGCGAGCGTTGGTATCCAACTGGCGTCGATGTTATAAAAGCTGGTAAGTATTCATTTCCCAATTTTTGTCACTACTATAATGGAATATTTTATAATTTGAAGCAATATCAGCAATTCCGAAAATCGTCTGTGAGACGATCCATGCTTTAGAGCTCCACGATGAGACGCCATCTTGGAAGATTATGGATAACAAGGGTCGCGTCACGGTGGTCCTACACTGGGACCAGCGTCAGGGAGGTGGAGGAGGGGGAGGCGGCGGCGGCGGCGGGCCGGGCGGCAGTAGTGCCGGCGGCGGTCTGGGCGCCGGCAGTGGTGGCGGACCAGGTGGCAGTAGCAATGGTCTTATGTCATCGGAAAAATATTCACCATCGAAAAAAGGACTATCGGCACAGAGCTCACTCGATAAATCATCACCAGCACCTCAGCGTTATTCGAGCCCACAAATAACCGTTATCAGTGATGAAGGACCGGCGAGCATCTACCATCCAGGTGGACGACGCCTCTCCAAACAGGGTGGTTCCTTTGATAGTGCCGTTGGTGCTGTGCATGTGCATACGCCCGAATGTGCCCATCATGCGCACACACCCAGCCGTGCCGGCAGTCCTAGTACAACCGAATGCGACTTCCATTGTTGTGCCCTACACGAAGAGGGTCGCAAAATAGCCGTACACAAAAGTGTTGCAACCTCACCCATACAAGATGGATCAACAAGCCCTCAGCCTCAGTCGTCAATATCAATATCGACGGGCAGTGGTGGAGCTGTTGGTGGTATCGATCCAACGGGCAGTATGCAACGACGATCGTCTGGTGCTAAGGGACACGTTCGATTTTTGGACATTGCTCCCGAACGGGATAGCTCCGAAAGTGAAACCGAAAACACAGTGATGGAAGACGATAAAACGACAACAGAGAAATTCCTATTATTAATTGATCAACTGTCCGTTGATCAAAAACGTCATTTAAGTATTAAGGATATTGGTATTATCTTAGAGCGTTTAAATTCAAAAATCCTAGATGTCGAACGCCTCGATCGTGAGTCAGAATCGGACGATTGTTATAACTGGACGATAAAGGCCACAATTCGTGGTGATGCGTTACGGGAGCTAGGTGTTATTTATAATGGCAATTATTATGCGATCTCAGAGCATCCTGGTTACAAGGAAGAGATCGAAGAGAATGGTGAAGAGCCCGAAGAGGAGGAAGAGGATAGGCTTTAATAAATTGTATAAAACAAAAATTAATAATTATAATTAATCTTAAAAATATTTCAAAACAAAACAAAACAAACACAGAAAAATAAATACCAATTGAGGTTAATACTAGGTAGAATCTTATTAGTTAAACGTATTTATATATATATAAAAAAAATATAATTTGTTTGAGCAGTTGTAGGTGTTAGAAACGTAAAAATATTTAAAAAAAAAAAAAACGGGAAAAAATATTGTATCTCATTCTGATGTCTTAAATTCGATGATTCTGTTTTTATAGGACATTTGAAATTAAGTTCTTGTATAAGGCATGCAAAGTAGTTTTGTTTTCTTTTTGGGCCAAAGGACAATAGTGCAATGTTAAAAATAAAAAAAAAAAAAACACAAGTATGACAACTATTATAATAATTTCATAAAATCACTAGAAGGTGCTTCAAAACGAAGATTAAGCGAAAGAAAATGTTTTTTTATTTATAGGAAAAGTTCGAAAAGAAGAGAAATGAGTGAAAGGCAATCGTCAATGTAATATATCTCTTCGCTGCCATTTTTTGTTAAAAATTATTACTTGTGTTTACAAAATTTACAAAGTTATTTAGTTTTCTAAAAAATGTTAAACGATTTTTTTTTATTTTAATTTTTTTTTTTAAGAAAGGGTGATTGCAATTTTTGAAAAAAATTAAAATAAAATACAAAAGCTCAAGAAAGTATTAAAAACCAAAAATATTATATAATCATAATGGCTTATAGGAAATAATAAAAAACACAAACTTAATTCATAAAAAGTGCCAAATTTGAAATCAAGAGAATAATACTATAATGCAACACAATTTAGATTTTTAACGAACATTTTAGTGTTTATTTTTCAGTTTTAATTAATCATGAACAACAAATCAGTGCCAAATTTATTTCTAACAAACTTCAGACAAAAATCGGTGTAGGTAACTTCTTTCTTTTTATTATTTCTTCTTTTTTATTATATTTGGTTTGTTACTAGCAACGCCATGACAGAACTAAAAAAAATCTTAGTGACATTAAAGAGCTGGACAGAATGCATCGCCAGTCGCCCGGCGACTAGAATGACAGCTGTCAAAAGTGTGAAATTGTCTATGGCAGTCGCCCATTAGCAACGCAATGCATCGTTCGTCGCCCGACTAGTCGTTCAGAACTTGAACTCTTTTCAACTTAGTCGTGCGACGAGTTTGACATTTTTGTTTTTGTTTTTTATATCGTACTAGCTGACCCTGCAGACTTCGTACTGCCTCAATCGATAATCGATAAGGATAACCCCCTACCATTCTACCCAACCCACTACCTCCTTGTGCTACCCAGTACGTCTACCCATATCCGCTACCCCGTTACGAAACTACTCTTTTACGCTACCAATTATTTCTACACGCTTACCGTTACACCACTAGCCAGAAACCCACTTCTCATTACCCGCAACGCGCAACCCTTTTTTTTGCATTTCAATTTTTCCATTTTTCCATTTTTCCATTTTTTTTTACTTTTTCTTGTGGTTCGATTAACCATTTAGAGGTCTTGGCAAAGTTTAGTAAGCTTTTGCCTGGCAGTTCTGATAATTCCTCTAGTTCATTGAAGAAGAAGTTGCCTAGAGTTTTCTTTCTGGTAAGACAGAGTGAAGGACAGAGGCAGAGAAAATGAGCAGTGTCTTCATGCTCATTCTCATCACCACAGCCTCTACAAAGGTCATCCGTACTGAGCCCCATCTTCTTCTTATGGTAGCCGAGTAGGTTGTGTCCTGTAATAATGCCGATAAGGGATCTTAGGGAGGGTTTGTTAAGAGTTAAAATCCAATCGGATCTTTTCTTATCGTATTTAGGCCATAGCTTTCTGGTGTTAACACAGGTTTCTAGGAGATTCCATCTGTTGTTGGATTTTTGAATGATGATTTTTCTGACGTTATGTTTCAGTTCACATAACGGGATTCCTATATGATGGTCTATGAGAGAGGGTTCCAGTGTAGACGGTTAGGTTTATCGATAGCAGCTACTGTTGATAGCAAGAGCAAGACACCTATTATGAATTTCAACGACGACGAACAATTGTGGGCAAAAAACGTTTCTCCACAACACTTGTTCGTAGGTATTCTTGTATTTATAAAATTTCAAAAATTATGACCTTATTTCAAAGACCAACGCATTTCAGCAATATAATATTTTGCTTGTCATAACACAACATACAAAAATATTTAATCTTATCACGATGTCCCTATTAATTTGTCTGCCTATGCGACACAAAAATGCCATTTGTCACTTGAATCGTTGAATGTGTTTTGGTTTTCATTCTTTTTGTCTATGGCACGTCATGTGCCATACGATTATACGAATATCAATCATCAAATTTCCAACAAGTGTGAACAGCGCGCGTTAAGGGAACAAATTGTCCATCACAAAAGTACAATCTTCGATTCTAATTCTAAGGCCGTGTGTGAATTGGGCGAGTTGCGTTAAAAATACTAATTTGATATGACCACTACTGTCATATTTTAACCTGCTTCGCAGCTAGTGTAGTTTTGACACATTTTATTCAACACGAAGTGTCAAAATTTAACCAAACGTCAAGTTTTAATACACTTTTTAACCCAATTCGCACACGGCCTAAGAGGTATTCACTCAGGTTACATCAGTCATTTTCGCTCACTAAGTTCTTGTCAATCTTTTATTAGTTCTGTTTGGCTACTTTCAGATAATTGCATTTGTTGCAAAAATGAGTTTTATCGTCTTGAAAAGTCATCCTGTGTAATTTATGGTTTTTTTTAATACCAGTTTTTACGTTTTTATTGTTTAATGAAATTATCATTTATATTAATTTTAACACTCTTTCAACCGATAATCTTTTTTAACAATAATTTTAACCAAACATTTTTATCAATTAAAACTGCCATTAAAAATAAATAAATCTAAGAGCATTAACAACATTTAAAAACTAAAATAAAAAAAATAAAAACCCTTAATAAAAAGAACAATACTTTGAATCATACGTACGTAAATGGTTTTAAATTCATATTTAAACAACTTAAAACCAACAAAAAATAAGAAAGAAAGAAATTAAACTGCCATTGAAAATATTAGAATATAAATTGAATAACGAAACAATGGGATTACAAAACATAAAATAACAAACATCAAGTTAAAATCTGAGAGCAATTACAATTTTTGCAATTCAAACTTTTATTTTTTTATTTGTGTATTTATTTAAAAAAAAAAAATCATTTCTTTAATGAAGCACAAACAAAACACACAAAATTTATTATTTCAACGAATTAAAATAAATTGCATTAAAAAAAAAAACATTTATACATAAGAAAAATATTTAAAATATGCAACAATAATAGTGAATTTATTTTATATTAAAACAAAACAAAAACAAACATTTAATGAGGATACAAACAAAACAATGTGTTTCCTTTTTAAAAGTAGGTAAGATACCTTACATTGTCAGATCTTAAGGGTCCTATCGCACACATTTAGTAAACAAAATTAAAAAAAAATATCATATAACAATTTTACGAAAGGAAACAAGAAATTTAATAAAATAAAAAAAACTTAAATATGGTAAATAATTCAATAAAAAAAAATTAACCAATTGAAAATTTAAATACAAGTATTCAAATCATCATCATTAATTGAATTATTAATAAAAAATTGTTTCAAAAAAAAAAAAATTAATAAATGTATGAACATCTGTATATACAATTATAAAATTGAAAAGAAAGCAAGTAAACAGGAACAACTAAACAAGCAGTTTGTATTGAAATAGAAAACAAACAAAAAAATTGGAATCATATTTTTTAATCCCACAATTTGAATAAATGTTATTTTTATGATGATGATGCAAACACCAAAAATCACAACGAAAATCCCCAATTGTCTATGACAATTTCGATGACGTGGATGACTCTTCACGTCAAAATTTGGAAAAAAAAATGCATCAACAATATTGTTTTGTTTGTTTACGGGGTCATATTATTTTAAGATACAACTTTAGTGCTTTTGAGTAATGATTTTGACAGCTAAAGACACACAACGACTTTAAGTCCGTGTTTACAAGAAGAGGAACTGGTTCTGAAATGTTATGGATAGCAAAGAGAGAGCAACAGTAGTGACTTGTTGGCCCCATGAAGATAACGTACGTAAAAACACGATTCTTTTTGACATACATATATGTCCCATTCCCGTTCCGTTCCTGCATTTTGACTGAAGTCAGTGGTGAGATAAAATTTCTGAGATCAATCAGATGACTGTGTTCAATGTGAGCATGCGCGACTGATGATCGCAATTATACAAGTAGCTTATCCGCTGTCAGGTGTCAAAAAATATAACAATCAGACCTTTTTATACAGTGTTTCTACCTAACAATAATTTGTATTCCATTCAAAGATGCTTTATAATCTTGTGGTAAATTTTGACGTTTGAAAATTGAGGCTTGTTTAATGTTGATTAACTTACTTACTTAATTATGGTGGCGCTACAGTCCAGGTCGGGCCAGGGCCTCAACCAACAAACTTCTCCAGCCAGCTAGCTTTCTCCAGTTTCGCACGCCAAGTTGGTTCAGGTCCTCTACCACCTGTGTGCTCCATCTGAGTCGCGGTCTTCCTCTTCTGAGGCGTCCTTCAGGGTTTGGTTCGAAGACTCTGTGAGCCGGAGCATTATTTTCGACTCGCTCAACATGACTCAACCATCTAAGTCGTTGGACCTTAACTTTTCTGGCTACGTAAGTGTCGCTGTACAGTTCTTGGTTGAATCTTCGTCTCCATTCTCCATTAATGCAGACAGGACCAAAAATTACTAGAAGAATTTTTCTCTCAAAGCAAAACGCTGTTGTAATGGTCCATGTATCTGCACCATATACTTGAGGACCGGGATGGTGAGGGTTTTTGAATGTCACATTAGTTGCTCGGGAAAGGATTTTACCACTCAATTGCCTTCGAAGTCCAAAGAAGCAGGTGTTGTTGTCTGAGTTAATAGTGGATCCCTTAACTACCTCGAAGTTAAATCTGTCTATGTTGACGTTTGCTCCAAGACGTCGATGTTGTCCTTTCTTGTCGATAGCATTAAATTGGTTTTGCCCCCATTAGCCGCAAGACCCATATTCCTGGCCTCCGTCTCAAAACCCACAAACGCTCCACTGACATCACGCTGTGTTCTTCCAATTATGTCAATGTCGTTCGCGTATCCTAGTAGCTGGACGGACTTTTGAAAGATTGTGCCTCTGGTGTTGACGTTGGAGCGTTGTAAAATCTTTTCACGAATGATGTTGAAGAAATCGCATGACTATGCATCGCCTTGTCTAAAACTTTTTTTGACATCAAATGTGTCCGTTAGGTTTTTTCCGACCATGATGGAACAGCGTGAGTTTTCCATTGTCATCTTACACAGAGGGATGAGTTTTTCTGGGATTCCAAAACTAGACATTGTTCTATATAATTGGTCTCTATAGACGCTATCATACGCGGCCTTCAAATCGATGAAAAGGTTGTAGGTATCGATTTTAAGTTCCTGGGTCTTCTCCAAGATCTGCCGTAGGGTTAATATTTTATCGATGGTGGACTTTCCGTGTCTGAAGCCACACTGATAAGGACCAATCAGGTTGTTTACGAAGGGCTTCAAACGTCCACACAGCACGGCAGACAAGATCTTATAGACGATGTTAAGGAGACTTATACCTCTGTAGTTGGTGCAGTTCAGGGGATCTCGTTTTTTGAGGATCGGGCATACGATGCTGAGGTTCCATTCATCGGGCATGCTTTCCTCCGACCAAATTTTGCAGATCATCTGGTGTATGCTCCTAACCAAATATCTCCAGCTATTTTGTATAGTTCGGCGGCTAGCCCGTCTGCTCCAGTTGAGAACAATATTTAAAAAAAAAAAAATGAATATTTAGAACATCGAACTCAGCACAACAGTTTTCATTAGATTTTGTTGAAATTTACAAACTGATAAGGTTTCATTTTGTATGAAAAATGCAGATCTAGTAGATTTGAAGAAGATTTTTCGATTTTCTTGTGTGTTAAAAGCCTTAAGTAGAAACAAAGTAAAGGGTCTTCAAATAAGAGGCGTTATTTTGATATTCAAAGAAAAGTGGCATTTTTTGAGATAGGTGATCGGATGTTTATTTCATTATAAATAAGAAGGTTTGCCGTTAATAATGGAACACAACATCAGCCAAATGGCCGCCACAACCTCGCTTACAGGACAAGGCTGTTGGCGTTGACTTTATCTTTCACGTGGCTCCAAAGGAAGAAGTCACAAGGTGTTAAATCACAAGATCTCGGTGGCCAATTATAATCACCTCTTCGAGAGATAACACGGTCCGGAAACTTTTCCCGTAAAAGCTTGCGTGGCAAGTACCGCCGTCTTGTTGAAAGTAAGCGTTGTCCAGATTAACACCATCCAATTCCGGCCACACAAAATCATTAATCATTTCTCGATAGAGCAATCCATTGACCGTAACTGTTGCTTCAGCCTCATTTTCGAAAAAGTAAGGTAGTAAGGTCAAATGACCCCATAACAGTGACACGTTGAGGATGGAAAGACTTTTCAACAATAACTCTTGGGTTTTCCAAGCCCCAGATGCAACAGTTTTGCTTGTTAAAGTAGCCTCCGAGGTGGAAACGGGCCTCATCAGTCAAGATGATTTTTCGATGAAATTCCGGATCATTTTCATGCATTTCAAGGACCCAATCAGCAAAGACACGATGTTGTTGATGATCAACCGGCTTAAGTTCTTGTGTTAACTGAACTTTATAAGCCTTGAGCCCGAGTCTTTATGCAAAATACGGTGTAATGACGTTTGTGGAATGCCTATATTCCAAAGAACGACGAGGAATGGACAAACCTGGGTTTTCTTCAACACTTTGTGCTACAACAGCAATATTCTCAGTTGTTCTTGAGCGACGTGCACGGGTTTTATTCTTCACATCACTAACTTGTCCCAACAGCTCGAATTTGTCCACCAATTTCTGTATTGCGGTCCGACAATATAGTGAATTTTAATAATTTCAATGCGTTGTTGAAGCGTGAATCGTTCCATTTTTATTAATGGCTTACTACTTGTCAAATGACAAAAAATGACAGCTTCAGAAATAACAGCTACCTAAATAGCGGGCTTTTCAAAATAACACCTCTTATTGGAAAACCCTTTATTAATAGGCCAGTTCCACCTAACAACATCTCACTGAGATCTCAATGTCACTTTAACTGAGGCAAAATCATTGGCTGGAACAAAATTCTCAGTTCTCATTGAGATAAAACGGTTACCTTACAAATTGTTGTGGTGCATATGTCAGTCACGTCAAAAATGATGCGTGAGAAATCGAATCCAAAAAATGTTCATCTCAGAAATCTCAGAATAAAATCTCAATTCTCAGCTGAGTTTTTTTGTTCAACCTAAAAAATCTCTGAGATCTCTGAGATCTCAGTGAGATGTTGTTAGGTGGAACTGGCCCAATAAGTTTGAATAAAAGTTTACAAGAAGTCAATTAGTTGTATTATTTTTTTTTTATGTTTGATTTCTGTTGACATTTTCTCAAGGCACATCTTATTCCTCGGAAAAAAAACGGTGTTCATCCATCTCAAGTGCGTCTATAATTCGGTTTTGACGCGTCACACAACATATATAACAACAACATACACATACAAACTGACACTTGCTATAACTAAATTATTAAAAAAAAAAAAAAAAAACCAATGAAAATAAATTACCATGTAATATTTGTCATCATGCACAAAGTAAAATTATTCAAAAAGACATATAATAACTGAGTAAACAAAGCAAAACAAAACAAAAAATAAATGAATAACTGAAAATTAATATTAATATAAACTTATACTTAGAACTGTTAAAATATATTACGTAATGCATTAAAAATATAAAAAAAAACATGGCGAATGAGTTCGCGATTATATAAAACTAAAAACAGAAAACGAAAAAGTATGAAAATAAAAATATTTATTTAGTTTCATTTAGGAATAAAGGACAAAAATTAAACTTAAAAATAAAAATAAAATAATCGAAGAAGGAGAAGCGAAACGAATTTCTTTCATCACATCAATAATAATAATACAAATAAAACATAATAAAGAAATTAAAAAAAAATTAATAAATTAAAAAAAAAATTAAAAGAATAAATCGAACTTTTAAGTTGTTAAGTTTTTCAAAGTAAATCTAGAAATCTAGGAAAATTTAAACAATTTTAATTATTAATAAATTGTAAAACAAACAAAACACACAGAAATACATACACACAATAATTGATAGAAGAGTTAAAAAAAAAAAAAAACAGATTTAACAAAAATAAATTTATACATCTCTAGAAAGGAATAAATTAAATAAATAAAACAAAACAAAAATCCTATTTCCAAGAACTTCCCTTAATACAAAAAAGAAAAATACTTTTTAAATTTAATTTTGTTTTTGATTTTTGTTTAAAGTTTATGTTAAAATATTCAAATATATACGAAAAATAGCTACTCATTCTTTAGTAAGTGAAGAATGACAAATCTCAATTACTTTGGCATATTGCTTACCAACCTTAACTAAAAAATAATAATAAATGATCAACATCATCAACCAAATTATATGGAAACAAATAATAAAGAAATATATAAAATATAAACAACATCCAAGATGCCATATTATTAAATTATATAGGTATGAAATTTTAAGAAAAAAGAATAAATTTTGAAAATTTATTATGACGAGAAAAAATTAATGCAAAGGTAAACTTAATACTCTTATTTATAACACAACAGAAAGAATTAAATAGAAAAAAAAAACAAAAACTAAAACCAAAGGAATGAGAAATAAAAATAAACAATTATATACACAGAAGAAAAACAAGAACAAAAAATAACAACCACATTATATTATAAATTAATGAAACAAAAAAAAAAGTATTAAAGTGAAAATAATGTTTAATTGACAAAGAGAAAGAAAGAAAACAAAAATTAAATACAAGTACATAAAAATTATTACAGCATTAATTTAAATATAGTTAGTAAGTGATATTTTTTTTTTGGTGTATATGCAATCAGTTATTACTACATAACATGATAAGTGGAATGCAGAAGATGAACAAATGGATGTTTTTATTATGATTATTATAATTATTGTAAACAATATTATTTATTTTGTTAATTCTTCTATTATTATTGAAATAAGTATTAATTTATTTGAAATGACAAAAAATAAACAAACAAAAAATTACAAAAAAATGAAAACGATAAAAACTAAAAAAAAAAATAATAAAACTACCAAAAAAGTTATTTATGAAAAATAAAATCAAAGTTGTTTTTAATTGTTCTACTTTCATTTGATTTATTGAACTATTTTTTTGGTATGGTATGAGGACCAAAGTAGGTAAAATAAAGGGTTTTCCAATAAGTCCATCAACTTCAACTGATTCAATTATTAAGCATTAATTTGTCTTCAAACTTGAACTTGAATTCTGCATACTTTAAATGCTATAAACTCCAAAAAAAATAGATCTGACTCAAATAAGAAATTTTTCTGCTTTAACATTGGAATTCCTTATGAATGTGTTAACACAGTTTTAAATACATAGTTTTGGCCATATGGGATTCACATCCGAAAATTTGAGTTCATTCAAAAAAACGTAATGGTGATGGAGAAATCTTAAACAACAATATTTCTCCATATTGTTCAGAACATTTGAAGTGTTATTGGCTACGTTCAATCATATATCGGATAGGCTATCTGGGATACCCGTATCTGGGATATCTTTTTGGACGAGACAGATACCTGTATCCAGATTGCTGTCAAAACGTCTATGAAAAAAAAAAAACAACAAATCACACGCTTGAGAACAAGAAATTGTTTATGGCCGTGAATCCGTTGGCAAACTTCTTCCGAGTCAGATCGATAGTCATCTGCTTATATTTCTTTCAATTTTCTTTTAATTTGGAAGCTGATGAAATTGCGCGCCAGAAAAGTCAAGGCAAAAAAATCATATGTTGATCAGCTGAACACTCGGATACCCGAGGTATACCAAAAATTTTCAGATACCTCTGGATTTTCTTTTTGACAGTAAACGGTTCATGTATTTGCTATTTTTTACTATGGTTAACAAAAACAAAAAGCTATCCGATACCTTTTGGTTACATGATTGAACGTAGCCATTATCATAACCAGAGATGATATAAGGTAAGGAGATGGGAAACTAAGCTGTCAAAATGACAGATGCCTACAAGCGTTTTTACCAATACTATCACAGTTTGGACCATAGTTTCTTTGAAAGTATGCATGGTTTTACAAATACTATCACAGTTTGGACCATAGTTTTCGTGAAAGTATGCGTGTTTTTACACAGTAAATATGGTCCTACTATATTGTTTTTATTTTTATATTATTCATGAGCAAGGAAAGAAAATAAAATGAAAGAAAATGGAAATTGCGGGATCTAGGGAGTGAAACGTAAGTCAGTTTCCCATCTTGTTACTTATTTAATCTTTGATCATAACGCCACTGGAATTCGCACTAAAATTTCATCGCTTTACCATAGTATACCAAATTCTGATTATGATGTTATTGTTATTATTGAAACATGGCTCTGGAGTGGCATATCTGACTCGGAAATGTTTTATGGAAGCAATTATGTTATTTACCGCAAATACCGATGTGTTGCTGCTCAAGAACGTGGTGGGGGCCTACTCATTGCTGTTCGTTCTTGCATTTCTTGTAAACTTATTACTCTACCTATCATCGACATAGAACAAATTTGTGTGTGCATTAATATTAAACATAGTTGTTCAATTATCATAATCATTAGTTCTATTCCACCAAATAGTAATATTGATTTATATAATAAACATCTATTTAATATTGATTATGTCTATAACTTATATAATAATTTAAAAGGATTCTTTCAAACTGCAAAACGATTCTTTCAAACTCAAATTCCAATTAGGTAATCTTTTATTTTCTTGAACTTTTTTTTATTTCTTCAACTCAAATTTTATTATTTGTTGTTCTCTTCATAAATTTCAATAAAACTCTGACAAAACTCTAATTTATAATTCCCGGTTTGCTTTTTATAATTACTATGATTTTCATATTTAACCTGAGTTAGGTTAACGAATGGATCCTCTTCATCTTCCCTCTCTAACACGTTTCAGATTCGGCCATCCTGACTTCGTCGACGTCCTCGTCGAGATCAGTTTCTAATTGAATCCATTTCTTCATCCTGTCCGCAGCATTCTCTTGCAAAGTGACCAGGTTGTTGGCAATTGTAGCAGATGATTTTGCTTGTTGTAGATTTATTTACATTTACGAATGGAGTATATCGATGTCTGTAATTAACTGATGAATCTTGTTTTAAATTGCAGCGAATGCTATTGAACCATTTTATTTTTTCTACGAGGTCTGCAATGTCTCGAATTGACCCTCCGGCCAAGCTCGAACTCATTACGGGATCATTAAGTCCAGTAAGTATGTATTGTATGATAGTTTTATCACAAAGTTGAATCTTTTTGCCAAGTAGGTTCATTTCAAAACAATAGCTTTCAATTGTCTCATCTGGTCTGCGCAGTTTTCTCGATAGCTCTTGGTGTACATCGACTTCGCTTAATTGGTGTGGGAAATTAGACAGAACACCCCCAGCTAGCTCTGCCCAGGATGTGAAGGCTCCATCCACTGTGTCCCACCAAAAACGTGCTGGTCCTTGCATCTTTGATGCGGCAGCCATCAATAATGCCCTTTCGTCCCATTGATAAATTTTAGAGAGGGATTCTATTTTATGCACCCATGATTCGGCGGACATTGATAACACATTCCCTGGTGAAAACACAGGCAAGGTATCTGCAATTTCCCTTATGCTGCAGTTTACATTTCTCGCTTCTGAAGACTTTCCTTTCTCTAAAAGTTTGAGTTTGTCGTGGAGCTCCTTTTCTTTCTTCATGAACGCTTTTTCTTGCTCTATAAGAAGCTTTTCCCTCCTTATAATATCCCATTCACGGGAACGTACCTCTTCATCATTCATTTGACTTCCTGATGAGACCGATGGAACAATTGTGAAATTTGGTAGACTCTCTTCTCTATTGATAGATGGACTTGCTGAAGGAAGCTGGCTAGATGAAGGTAGCCCCAGTTGCTCAGATGCTTGACGGTCTTCAAATTGTCTCAGGCGAGTGAATAAAATCCTCTTTGTACCAGTTGTAGGTAGTTGCCTTGCTTTCAGTTCTTCCCTTAGTTGTTTCGCCGTCATGTTCTCCATTTTCGCTATCAAATAAATAAAGTCAATCACTAAATAACATCTTCCTTACAATGTTCATAAGGAACAAGACTAAGGCAACTATAAATACTTTTAGTTTCAAAACCAAAACATCAAAAAAAAAACATATCTTCCACCTCAATCAGTAATCAATCAAGAGAAAAAAAAAAACGCAAAATCATCTTCTTGTTTTTATCTTCTTTGCTTTCCTTTAATCACAATGCTCATAAATACAGATTTTCCATACATACACATAAACTACCCACTGTTTTATTCAACTCCTTTTAATCAATCCATTTTTCGTAGACCGAAAACTAAATTCATCAAATATGAATTTTTTTTTTTTTTTTTTTTTTTTTTTTTTTTTTTTTTTTTTTTTTTTTTTTACAACAGAACACTAACTGTTGTTATCTCGCTCTTTAACAGAATCTCTCTCTCAGTATGATTCTTTTATATTCGGAAAAAAAAATACAACGACTGTAGATGTACATTGTACATTATGTACCTTCCATACAATTATCCTTTCCATAAAGTGGCTTCCTTCTGAAATATCACAGAAAAGCCAAACAAAAAAACAGCACGCAAACGCTATTTTGTAAACCAAAATCGCATGAGCGAACAGTTATTCTGATCGCAACTTCACTCCATGATTTCGAAACCAAAATATGGCTGTTATAACACCAATCTACTCCAGCTACTTTAAGTTAACAACAAAAGGAAAACATCACAACAATAAAAATTACATTCATCAAAACACTATTTCGTAAACCGAAATCGCGCTTCATATAATATGAGGTAATTTCCACCATCGTGAACTAAACGAACGTTTTTCTTTAATTAAGTAAACAAAATTATTTTCATCACCTGTGGCTGGGTCAATCCCTCTTCTGAACTTTAAAAGGATTCTTTCAAACTGCAAAACGATTCTTTCAAATTCAAATTCCAATTAGGTAATCTTTTATTTTCTTGAACTTTTTTTTATTTCTTCAACTCAAATTTTATTATTTGTTGTTCTCTTCATAAATTTCAATAAAACTCTGACAAAACTCTAATTTATAATTCCCGGTTTGCTTTTTATAATTACTATGATTTTCATATTTAACCTGAGTTAGGTTAACGAATGGATCATCTTCATCTTCCCTCTCTAACACGTTTCAATAATTTGCATAATATGATTTAAAAATCAATAGAGTGGCACGACAGCTCTTGAAGAGCCAAGCCTAAGTGGCTTACTCTCATCAACAATACTCAAGGTGCGTGTGAAGAACTGAGGGGACCTACAATTTTCCGTCAATTTCGAACGGCAAAGTTGAGAAGCACTTTTTCATGACAGATGATACTCTTGGAAGTTTTGTCACTTCTTCGCAAGAGGCAGTGCCCGTTGGAGATGAAATAAAAACTATATACGCGAGTAACACTCGAACTCACGACGTTCTGCTTAGCAGCCAACGCACCTGACCAATAAGCCATGGACACTACAAAAAAAATGCATAATAATTTTTGTTACTTACTGTTTTGTTCATTTTTAACTTGTTATCGAATGTTATATGCTATCGAACAGTCACAAAGCACATCCCTGGAAAGTGAATTTTTAGCCTGGTATCACTTTTTTCTAAACCGTAAAAAAAGACATCCAGCTGTAAATCTGTCAAACATCGACGTTTCGTAGCTTCAAAATACTTTCAGAATTTGTAATTCCTCTAAAAAAAAGCCTTTATTTGTTTATTTTTTCAAAGATTTTTTTATTTTAATCAAGTTGTTCTTACGCACATAGTTGACTTGGAAGTAAACCAATTGATAAATTTTAAAAAGCCCCCTACACACTCTTTAAGTAATAAGATAAATGAAGAAATATAGTCATCAAAGTTAATGAACTTAAATAACTTATGGATATTCTTAATCACGAAAATCCGATTAGCCATCTAATCTCTTCAGTACAAAAACTATTTTATCAATAACTCCACAAACAAAATAATACTTTCACTTTAAAACAAAATGGATATCAATGCAAATGACGATCCCAATGAAATCGACTATGCCAAAGTGCCATTGGAAGCGTTACGCCAACCGGCAATGGCAATATTATCAAGGTCTCTGAATCCAACAAAGGTGCTCCTATCGGAGGAGGGCATACAGCGAGATTGGAGAGGTATTGCGTATTTGGCTGGCCTCTGTAGTTTGTATGAGCCTTTCATGGCCACTGAGAAGGATCCAATTGCCAAAGTACTTGCACTTTGGCGTCGTGAAGGCGACAATCAAACAGCTAATTTCGATAATTTGTTGAAATTTCTTGGAAAAATCGACCGCTGGGATGTGGCTGATGATCTAGCCGAAAGTTTAGGTAAGCTTCTTACTTGACTTGAAGTCAATTTTGTTACGAAACTAAATGATATTCTCGAATTCAGCTGAAGACGCAAAGGTTTTCAAATCAAAGAAATACCAAGAGAAGTTAATAATTGCTCGAAAAGAAGCAGCAACAGCTTGTGATGAATATAACAACGGCATAGGTGAGAATTTCACTCCAGACAACGACATTCTTACAACCGACGATGTTAGGAATGGCCTTCAAGGTCCGCAGATGTATGATGCGTTTCTCCTGTTCGCCGACGAGGATTACAACTTTGCCATGGAAATTATTACGCGCTTAGAGGAGAAGCATCCGAAATTTGATTTTAAGGTCTGTAAGCGATTATAAACTCAACAGTTTCCCAAGTAAAATGATTTCCCTTTAGATTTGTGTTAAGGACCGGAATCTTCTTGGTGGAATTGCAAACGAACATGAAGCAATAATGCGAATCATAAGTGAACGCTGTGAACGATTAATTGTTATAATTTCTAAGGCTTTCTTCAAGAGTCCGGCAAACACTTTTTTCATGAACTTCGCGGCCGCTCTTCAAATCGGTAATTTCTATCTAAATCTTTAAGTGATGATGATTTTGTATTTGAAATTCATACAGAACAACGTCGAATGAAGATCGTGCCGTGCCTCTATGAGCCTTGTGATCTGCCACCTACACTCAAATTCTACTTTAACCTAAAGTATTACAACGATGGAAAGTTTTTCAATTTCTGGGATAAACTGAGTGATTCCATAAGAAGACCACTCACATATGGCAATATGAATGGCTCTCGGGCGAATGCATTGCCAGAGTAAGTCGTTCTCTCTTAAGAATTCGATTTCAGTCAAATTAAATTGTAAATTTCAGGCTTCAAATTGAAGAAATCAAAGAAGAACAACCCCAAAAAGCGATTACTCTAGGTCCCCCGGTCAAGATGCCGCGAAGAAAGAACTCAAAGACACCGGATCCAATTAAAATCACTCCTGGCTTGAGCATTCCCGAGCAACCCCGTCTGCGAGGCGCTTCGTCAATGATGCAACTGCATTCTCGCTCAGTTGCAGATAACAACGATAATTATCAAAGTGAATGTGATTTAACGTCAGTTGGAAGTTTTGACATTAATCTACCAGAATTGTCAACTTCAACAAAATCTAGTCAAAGCAGTCTCAAAATCAAATGGTACAAAAAGTTGCTGCTGCCCAAAAGTGCTGGATCGTCGAAAAACGATTTGCAAGAAAGATCGTCGCCGATATCGTTTGCATCGGGCGAAAAGCCAAAACGGAATAAGAATTGGTTGAGAAAGAAATTGACATCTGATGCTACTTAGTGTCGGTGTTTGGTGCTCCAATGATCACATTCCAGTTTTATTTTATTATTTTCCTCTTTTACTTAACAACAAGTTTGCTTCTCGAGCAACCATCGCACAATTGGCTTTAAGAATTTAGTATGCTTGATGGCCTTATTTTCTTATAAGATTGATAAATTGTTGACCACTGTTATTTGGAATAGTTGTTATTGTATTTTTGATAGTTGAGAATTTTTAAATTCAAAATGTATATTTTTTTTAAATGAATGAATAAATATTTAAGCTGAAAGCGAACAATTTAAAGACACTAGTTTTTTCCGGCTCTAGCACTTGGAGCCACATCAAGGGCCAGGTACTCCAGGTTGGGGGTTGTACGTCGGGGTGACTTCCCCACTACGTAGAAAAGAATTTAGTTGCGAAGCAACAACAGGCCTCGGAAACGGACAGATACACTGATGACGACCCAAGCAAATGTATAAAGGACAACGAATTTCGGATATGCACGTGGAATGTTAGGTCCCTTAAAAGACCGAGTGCTGCCGAACAATTAGGGGAGACCCTCAACTGCTACAAAGCAGACACTACCGCTATCCAGGAAATGCGATGGGATGGTACGGGAAAAAGGAGGATGAGAAACTGCGACATTTACTATGGTGATTGTTACCGAAAGAAACAACAGCGAATCTTTGGATGCGGATTCGTCGTGGGAAGCAGACTCAGGCAAAAAGTCTTGAGCTTCAAATGTGTAAGCGAGCGCATCACGACGATTCGAATCAAGGCTAAATTCGGCAACATTAGCCTAATATGCGAGCAAAAGAGAAAAAAAAAACGACAGCAAAAACATATGAGCAATGTCCTAGCTATGACATTAAAATTGTCCTCGGCGATTTTAACACAAAGCTGGGAAAAGTGGACATCTTTGGTGGAACAGTCGGAAAGCACAGCCTGCATGACACCACTTCCGACAACGGTTCAATGCTGATTGATTTTGCTGCGGGGCGAAATGTTGTGGTAGCAAGCACCTGGTTTCCACATCTCAACATTCATAACTAGAACATGGAGATCTCCTGATCAATCAACCGTCAACCAGATTGATCACCTTGCGATCGACGGAAGGCACTTGTCCAGCGTTTTAGATGTTCGACCTTTCCGAGGAGCTAGCATCGACTCGGACCACTACCTCGTCGTAGCCAAGTGCTACGAATATCCCGACAACGGCCAAAACAAGGAAATGCTGCAAGAAAATTCAAGGTCGGACGGCTCAATCGCAAGACATCGCCAGATGCTTCTCTGATCGAGTTTCAAGTAACCTCTCAAGAAGTCCTATACTGCCAACATCAAGAATGGAAGACTAGTGGCAACATTTCCAGAAAGCAATTAAAGATGCCGCCTCTAAAGTGCTGGGTTTCACACAGCAACCAAAACGGCGGCGCTGCATAGAAGGACAAGAGCTGCTCGTGAGCTCTACGAGCAAAAGTGGAAAGAGGAACGCCGGCTTCTCAGGAGAAAAAAGAGAGAGAAGCGTCAGATCGAGGATGTTGAGAGAGTCAACAGCAGGAATGAAGCTCGGAGGTTTTATTGAAAGGTTAAACAGCTGGCTCAGTGTCATCGAGCAAGAACCGATGCTTGCAGAGATAAAGAACATAACATCATAGTAGAATCGCAGTCAATGATGGGGATTTGGATAGACCAAAGCCTTTCATCGACATGATGATAGCCAACGTGAACCCGACCTAGAAGAAGTGAAAACCACAATATCACGGCTGAGATTCAACAAAGCCGCCTGAGCAGATAGTCTAGCTGCTGAGCTGTTCAAAGCAGCAGGCGATATGGTCAGAGGAATGCATGCCCGATGAATGGAACCTCAGCATTGTTTGCCCGATCCTGAAAAAGAGAGATCCTTTAAACTGCGCCAACTACAGAGGAATCAGTCTACTTAGTATCGCCTACAAGATCCTCTCTGGTATATGTGAACGTCTGAAGCCTTTCGTCAACAATCCGATTGGTCCTTATCAATGTGACTTCAGACCACGAAAGTCAACCATCGACCAAATTTTCACTTTGCGGCAGATCCTGAAAAAAAACCTATGAACTCCAAATCGATACCCACCACCTTTTCATCGATTTTAAGGCCGCGTATGACAGGATCTACACAGACGAACTGTATAAAGCTATGTCTAGTTTTGGCATCTCTGTCAAGCTCGTTCGCTTGTGCAAAATGACAATGGAGAAATCACGCTGCTCCATCAAGGTTGGCAACGAGCTTACGGAATCTTTCGACGTCAAAAATGGATTCAGACAAGGCGATGCACTGTCGTGTGATTTCTTTAACATCGTTCTTGAGAAGGTAGTGCAGAACTTCACCGTCAACACCAGAGGCACTATCTTCCACAAATCTGTTCAACTTCTCGCGTACGCCGATGATATTGATATTATGGGAAGAACACAGCGTGATGTCAATTGCGCCTTTGAGAGGATTGAGACAGAAGCGGCAAAAATGGGTTTAGCGGTAAATGAGGGAAAAACGAAGTATATGCTGTATTCGAGAAAGGACACCCAACACCGACGGCTCGGACAGAACGTCACAATAGACGCATACAACTTCGAGGTAGTAGAGAAGTTTATCTACCTAGGCTCCGCTATAAGTACAGGCAATTACACCAGCGCCGAGATCAGACCAAGAATAACTTCTGCTAATCGCTGTTTCTTTGGGCTGAGTAACATTGTACAACACGCTCATCATCCCAGTCCTGCTGTATGGTGCAGAAGCAGGGACCTTGACAAAATTGGATGAAAGTGCCTTAGGCTGTTTCGAGGGAAAGTTCTTCGGGTCATCTTTGGCCCCGTGTGCATTGATGGGGAAGATGGCGAAGAAGATATAACAGTGAACTTTACGGGTTGTACAACGACATGGACGTAGCCAGAAGAGTCAAGGTCCAGAGACTCAGATGGCTCGGTCATTTAGAGCGAATGGACACCAATGCTCCGTCCCGGACGGAGTAGGAGGAGAGGAAGACCGCGACTCTGGTGGCGTACTCAAGTGGAAGAGGACCTCAATCAACTTGGAGTGCAAAGCTTGAGACAGCTAGCTAGGGACCGAGCGGGCTGGAAGAGACTGTTGATTGAGAGTCCACAACGGACTGTAGCGCCACCTAAAGTAAGTGAGTTTATATATCTTCACAGAAAATAATGTTGTTCTAAGGGTAGGTAGGGTGCATGCAAGGAAAACAAGCGTCCTCTGTCTACCAACTTTGCGTTTTCTTCAACAACATATTCTTTGTTCTTTTCTAATCCTCAGTCTGGTTTGAGCAAAAGACTTGTTTGCATAATTTCGAATTTTTTCCTAAGAAACGTTGTTGGAGCATTAAATTGAAGTTCATTTTATTCAAATGCAACACAAACTGGAAAAGGAAACCTTTCGCACACACATAATTCTTCAAATACGTATTCAGTTTTCGCACAAGTGTCAAGAGATTCGATTAACCTCGATTATCCACCCCCTAAGTACAACAAAACACCACCATTCATCACATACTCACAACAAAGGACGAAAGAAAGCTATTTAAGGAACTTTTACCAGATGCTTTCTTTCTTTTGTACACAGCAAAGATGAGGGTTTGTAAGGAAGGGTACCGAATAAAAAAGTGTTGTCCTTTTGAGTTTGAAGAATGTGCCCTTTCCCTTTTTTGTCTGGTTACTGGCACAACAAAAGCCAAGACGAAAGGATCACTGCACTGAGTATTTATTTTGTAAGGTTCATCTTAACACAAAAATGGAAAAGGAAGAATGTGGTGTCGTGTCGGTTATGTGTGCATGGGGTTGGTTGTCTTTGTCGGCATGTGCAAGTACCTGCACACAAGTTAAGTCTGAGGATGACAACGATGTGGTGAAGAATACCAAACATCAAATTCACTATGCAGACCGACGAGCACTTAACCATAAATCATTCAGGGAATAATGAAATAAAAAGAGGAAAGGTCATTTCTGGAATGGATGCTACGTTGATGTGATAAATGGTCAGGTGGGAATGCGTAGAGCCAATAACAAGGAATTTTATGCTCGGTAAGATGTTTTGAAGGGCATTGCATTGAGGTAAATTAAGTTTTACCAAAATTCTGAGAAACCTTCTCATTCCAAGTGATAAGGAATTATAATTTGGACCGAAAAAACTAGCATTGTAAGTCATATATGGCAAAGGTACCGTAATATGGACATACCTACGCAGAGATATATAACACGTATACGCCGTAGTGAACAAAGACATTTATTTGTTTAGTCTTTTTTTTAGTATGGAGAAACTTACACACGGAAAGTAGTCAAAATTATACATCAAGATATGATTGCATTCAAATAAAGTTGCATATATTTGGCGGTTATTGAAAATTCATGCAAAATCCTTAGTCTCCTTGAAGTCCTCAAAAATCCAACTTAAAAGTTCGTAAAAGACAAACTTGCTCCAAATAAATACCAAGTTGTCGAACAAATCAAAGGTAATTAAGGACTTTGTCGAAACTGTTTCTATTTAAGAAACTTCTGGGTACCAATTTCGATTTCCTCGATTTATTTTTGGTTTTGGTTTGATGGCGTCCAACACTCGTGCCTCTCGCTCACCTCTTTCCAAACCAACACGCTTCTCCACCAATTCCTATTCCGTGCATTCATGGATTAATTTATCACCAAAGTTAAAGTCACTTTAAAGGATGGTCAGTGATGTCGATAGTAGTATTGGAAGAAATTAAAATAAAAAGAAGTTTTTTAAGCCTGTCTGACGTCATTTTCCTTTGATTTTAATATCATAAGGAAACCAGCAGAGAAAAATCTTTAGCAGATTTTTTTTCAAAACTCTGATGCAATTGCCTAAAAACGACTTCGACAGCACTGACTGTTTTCATTCTTAGATGAATTGCTGGAATTAATTTTTATGTGACTGCATCTTGCAAGACGAAATTTATAAGAAGTTGTGGCAATATGCAAGCAAGCAAACGAAAACTATTTCGCGGAGAGCAAGGTTTCCTTTGGCGGAATTATTTGCTTTTAATTTCCTTCGTAGATTTCGTCGTCGTCGTTGTCGTTTTCTTCTTTAATATAGGAAATATTTTCGGATCTAAATTTTGCTTTGAGTTGCTTTTAGATGGTTAGAAAGAATTTAATAGAAAAAAAAATACTTTTGAAAATATTTAACGGTATGATGTTTTAATGCATTTGAATAACTTAAATTTAAGACTTGTAGAATACAGAGAAACTCAAGCTCTGATAATCCCTTTAACTGCTTTTAAAAGAATGTCTGAAACTCCAAGTAAGAATACAAACAATTAAAAGGGGTTGCTTTTAGATTGCGTATTCGACGTTTCAACGGCAAACACCAGTTCTTACCAGTTGGAAAAAGTTTTAATCATTATTTAAGAATACGAAAACATACAAATTTTATTTACTAGACCTTTAAAGCCGGTGGACGTCGGTGGTTTTCGAATGAAATCCGCTGTCTTATTTCACAACGGGACCAGACTCGAGGCATACAACCAATGGAAACGCTCTAATAGACTAGACAAGCCACAATCTTATCGTATGTTGCGTAATCGAGTAGTCTGCAAAATTAGACAAAGCAAAATCGAATTTATTGCAGCAAATTATCCCATACCATGAATAGCCGTCAATTATGGAAAATATAAGAGAGATGGGCTTAGGAAAACAGTCTCAACATATCGATACGTCATATCAATGTAGATACTTTCAACCAAGAATTCGTAGCATTAAATTGTATACCCCTAACCGCCCTTCGCGGAGCGGCTTTTCCGGCTCTTGCACTTGGAGTCACATCAAGTGCCTGGTACTCTAGGCTGGGGGTTGTACGTCGGGGTGACTTCCCGACTACGTAGAAAAGAATTTAGTTGCGAAGCAACAACAGGCCTCGGAAACACTTATGACGAACCAAGCAAATATATAATCGACAACGACAGGAAATGCGATGGGATGGACGGTGTAAAAGGAGGATGAAAAACTGTGACATCTACTATGGTTATTGTTACCGAGAGAGAGCAACAACAGAAGTGCGTTTTTGCGCTGACGATAGTTGACTATAGTTTTTATGTCAAAAATAAAATGGTTGATGTGTCATAGTTGAAATAGTTAGAAATAGTTGAAATCATCCAAAAACGCTTTTTAGTTAGGTTTGGTTGATCTGTCAAACAAGAAAAAAAAAAAACAAATCTTTTGAGGTTACATTTTTCTTTTCTTTTGATCATAACAATTTTTGTTGCTTTAAATTCATTTCAAAAATTCAAGAATGATCTTGATATGGTAAGATTTTAAAGCCAATTGAGATGAGAAAATATTTATTTATTTTTGAACAACCCACAGCAAGAAAAGAAAAGAGAAAGAGACTGAAGACCACCCTCCATAAAGAAATCTTCAAGCTGTTTTAAGTAAGCCAGCTCCTGATATTCTCCTAATTGCGGCTCCCAGATTCAGTGAAAAACTCTCAATACCAATATCTAGTTCGTGATTTTATATAAATAAACGAAAAAAGTCTTTATTCTCCGAAACTAAATTAACATTTTTTATTGCTGACAGACAAACATAAAAACAATGAATTCAAATATGTATGCCGATTTCGTCCTTCAATCATTGATTTGGGTTTCCTTATGCTTGACTTCTGCGGGAGCGTCATTGAGCTTCCTCTCCAAATTGTCCTTTTCTCCTGTGATCTTCATAATTTTCTCCTCAGTCAGCTTCATTCACCGCTGCGTCAATTTCTTCTCATGCAGAGCAACTTCCATTTGCCGTTCCTGCGGACTGACGTTCGACAATCATTATGCTCATGGGCAGTGGCCAACTTATCCTCCAAAACCATGTCCATGTCCTCGAGTTTTTCGATGACTTTTTGTAAACTAACCGAACGTAGACGCTGACTGTTTTGGCCATCTTTGGCAGCCTGCAAGTCGCCACGCAGTTGCAGTTGAAATAGGAGTGTTTGCGTATTGCAGTATAGCCAATTCGATTGGAAGGGTTTGTGACCGGTAAGAGAATGATTCTTGAAATTGGTGCTGAATTTTAAGCCACTTGGAAATGCGATTATTTCCTTGGTTTGTATCTTCTCGTAGTGACTGAGGATTTTCAGTTTGACTCGTGAAGCTTTAAAATTTGTAAGGGGAATCTTATTTTCTTTATATTTTTGAAATTAAATATTTTTAATTGAAGACGAACAGAAATCTTTTGATTGAATTAAATTTGCGGCGGCACGGATACGGACAACTACGACGGTAAAAAATACACGAACAGAATGTTTTTTTTTTTTTGAGTCATTAAAAACACCATTAAACAGAAAAAAAAAGACTTTGACACATCAACCATTTTCAACTCACCTCCTGAGTAGAGTTGGGAATAGTTAGAAATAGTTACAATTTGACACTTTAACACTGACCGCAAAAACGACAATTGTGGTTACGAAACGTAACTATTGGCGTGCAAAAACGAGAAATAGTCAACTATAGTCAACTATAGTCAACTATAGTCAGCGCAAAAACGCACTTCAGCGGATTCGGATTCGTTGTACGAAGCAGACTCAGGTAAAAAGTCTTGAATCAAGGTTTAGTTTGGCAACATTAGCCTAATATGTGCGCATGCCCCCACAGAAGAGAAAAAGGACGACGCCAAAGACGAGTTCTACAGCTCTTTGACAAAACGTACGAGCAATATCCTAGCTATGACATTAAAATTGTCCTCGGCGATTTTAACGCAAAGCTGGGAAAAGAGGACATCTTTGGTGAAACAGTTATCTGTTAAATCTTTACGTGTTTATAACTTTTTTTACGTTCCTTTTCATCCGACAAACTATGGAAAATTTGAACCAATTTCTCATTCCTCTTCAGTGTTCAATTCTATGTATAATAATATTGATCTGCAATCTAGTAGAGTATCGTTTAAGACTACAGTTTCAGAGCTCCTAAGATGTACCAGCTAAGTAATTATTTATTTATTATATTAATATGTAAATTTGTTTAAATTTTGTATTTATTTTTATATTGTTGTTAAATTAACTGTTGTTATATAAACATATATTTCTTGTTGTTATTGTAATCTTATAAGTAATGTACTAAAGATTGAATAAACTAAACTAAACTAAACTGATCAATCAACCGCCAACCAGATTGATCACATTGCGATCGGCGCGACAGAAGGCACTTGTCCAGCATTTTAGATGTCCGAACGGCAAAGTTGAGAAACACTTTTTCATGACAGATGATACTCTTGGAAGTTTTGTCAGTTCTTCGCAAAAGGCAGTGCCCGTGAAAGATGAATTAAAAACTAAGGGCACGGGTAGAACTCGAACCCACGGCGTTCTGCTTAGCAGCCAACGCACCTAACCACTAAGCTACGGACACTAAAAATCGATTACTCTTAGCCAAAATAGCAATCCTAATACTCACGTATGGTTGTTAGTAAGCAAGATAAAGCTTAACGTTTAATATGCGTTGTTCATGTCTTGCTTCAGAGATACAGTTAAAATATTTGTATGCTCTCAAAATTTAAAACAAGAGAAAATGTATAACTACTTTAAATTACAAGTCCATTGACTCATTGGTTAAGGCTGTATAGACCCTAGGACAGAAAGACGCAGATGGAGGGAGTTTGACTTCTCTTTTATCTTACCAATTTGCTTGCAACTCAATGTAACGGGCACTGATCAGTTATAACAAGATGGGAAAGCTTGCTGTCAAAATGACATTTGCCTACAAGCTAAGGGAGCAGGTTAGCTGTAAGAGTATGCGTTTTATTGTAATAATGATACAATTGCCTACATAATAAAGCAAGTTTGCTGCAAGAGTATGTGTGTATGAAAAAAGATAACTTTTGCGGTATTTGGAGGGTAAAACGTAGGTAGGTTTCCAATCTTGTTATAAAGTGATTACTGGTAACGGGTTATCCATTTTTGCGGTTTCAAAAGTATAAGGCTTGAATTCGACATCTGTCAAACTAAGTTGTTAAACTATTTTTTTCTTTTCAGTTGAAAGTCTGACATTTACGAAAATGAAAATTGTTAAAACCTACTACAAAAATGGTGATTCTGCTCTGCACTGAAAATATCGCTGCTTTAAGTGAAAGTGTTGACCCGAATGTGTCATTCCTCGTCGTTCTCAAGAATTAGGATTGCATTTGGATCTACACCTACGTCCATATAAAGTCTAGCTCACACAACAACTGAAGCTAGCTACAAATGGGAAGCTTGAACAACAGGCGTTAGACGGCGATTTTTCCAACAAAATTTTCTTCAGCGACGTCACATTTCTCACTCGGTGTGTATGTTAATAAACAAAATTGCCGAATTTGGGGTTCTGAGAACCCGCAAGTAATTAAAGAGAGGCCATTACATCTACAAAAAGCTCTGTTTGATGCGCTCTTTGGTCCGGAGGTGTGATTGGACCTTACTTGTTCGAAAATGACGTTGGAACGACTGTCACCGTCAATTCGAAGCGTTATGGTCACATGAAAGCCGACTTTTTTGCCCGCTATTGAAGCTTTAGCTTTTTTGCAAGAGACCGCGTAATTTTTTGTCGTGGCGATATCAACTGGCCACCAAGATCATGCGATTTGACAGCGCTGGACTTTTTTTGTGGGACTACGCGAAAGACCGTGTTTATGCAGATAAACATTTCACCATTGAGCACTTAAAATCCAACATTCGTTAAGTTATTGCTGAGATACCGCCCAATATGTGTCAAAAAGTGGGAAAATTACCTCTAAAGAATCGATGCTTGCAACAATTCCAGTGGGCTGTCATCTAAATGATGTAGTGTTTCACATCACATTGTCAACGTTCAAACTTTGTAATAAAAAAGAAATATCATGAAAAAAAAAATGAACAACTTCACTAAATAAAACAGTGAATAGGGTATTTTCATTAATAGGGCTGTATGTGTTTTATTTACGTTTACTTTTGAAACTGCAAAATAGATGATCCTGTCCAATAGTATGAGTCATATTTTCACACCAACTGAATAAGAATTTACAATCGGTCCAGTTCATAAAACATGACAGTGGGTTTTAATGTTTCAGGTGTCTTATCAATGTTGCAGGACAAATATTGTAAGCTCCTTCATGCATTGGACTCAAATAGGGGAAATACATTATGTAAAGTGAGAGGTACAAAATGAAATCGAACAGTTTTGGAGACTCTCATTTCAGGAGAAGGAACTGTCGCCCTTCCTTGTTTTGTTCCTGGTAGGAAATAATTACATAGAAAAGCTCTTTAATGGGGAGGACTGAGGACATGTTTTGTAAGTTCATTTTTGTATCTAGAACCAACAGAAAGAAAAGCAAAAACGCTTTCGCTTTTAGTTGTTTAAAGATATTGAGGCAAAGCACAACCTGTTCCGCAAAATTTTCAAGGATATCTGCTCTGACTAAAAGTTTAATCCGGAGGAAGGAAGGACACGTTGTACGAGGCGTTTAAGAACGTTTTCATTGTAGATTAATATTATTCAGTAGATGTTAGCTTGTTCAAGAAGGAGTAACGTGTGTTCACAAAGGAAAGGGAACGATTTCTCGCAAATAAAAGCTTGACAAATGTTCACACACCACGTTTCTTTGTTTTAAATAATTCATAGTAAGAGATTATTTGGAGAACAAGCATATTTTGATTAACAAAAGCCTCAAAAAATGGGAATGTTGCCAATATTTTAACGACGACGCGACATTGTACCTTCATTTATGAATATGTCGCGGATGTTTATACTTTGTCGCAACGTTAAAGAGATTTCATACAGAAAATGAAAATATTCCTTCCGTCTACTTGTCTGTGTATGAATATGAATTTCAGTTGCTTGGGGAATTCGAACTTTTTTTTTTTTCTTTATTTCTGAAAACAAAAATTATAGAAATGCTTTTTCAATACTTTGGGGAAATTGGAAATGTCTAAAATTTTAATTTTTCACAAAATGTACTTAACAGATTAATAATATTTAAACTGTTTTGCTTTTCCAGACTTTGTCTTGATTTGCTAACTCGAATCAATTCGAGTTAAACCTAACTCGAGTTAACTCTGTTTGTTTTTTTTTTTTTTCAACTCGAGTTAGCTAACTCGGTTTGCCAACTCGAGTTGAACGGTCCAACTCGGTTTGCCAACTCGGTTTGCCAATTCAGTTCGCCAACTCGGTTTGCCAACTTGGTTCGCCAAATCGGTTTGCCAACTCAGTTCGCCAACTAGGTTCAGCAACCCGGTTCGCCAACTCAGCAATTGATAAAAAAAAAAATTGTATTTAAGGGATTTAATTAATTACCTAGCGGTAGAATTTCATTACCAGCGGATGATGATTAAAACCTAATTATTCAATTTCTTTATGTGTTTTTTAGACCGATTTTGGGGGCAATTCGGTATTATTCACAGAACGAAAAACATATATAGCGACCTAGATTCGTACCTTACCTATCTATTGAGCCATTGACATTCAACTTTCATCAGTGGATGGCAGAGATTTTGACGGATTCAAAACCTGGTACTTTCGGTTTTTTCTAAATGGCAAACCGAGTTGGCGAACCGAATTTTCAAACCGAGTTGGCGAACCGAATTTTCAAATCGAGATGGCAAACCGAGTTGCAACCGAGTTGGTTTGCAAAAAAAAAACCAACTCGAGTTAACTCGGTTTACAAAATTTACGGTTCGGCACATCACTAGTTCGAACCGTTCTATACAAGTTTTATTGGACGGATTCATGTTAGCATGTAACCCACAACATAATTGCTGGTGTGCCCTCGACTAACTTTTTATTTTATCTATATAGAACTTATACCCGTCCAAAGCTTGAGTACAACTCCCATCTCTGGCTGGTGACTAGCTAAAAGTAGCTAAAATATAGGCGATTCAGAGCTGTTGGGGATGCTATTGAACCATTGATTAATTTTAAAATAAAGCAAAAATTGAAGATATTGTCTTTGTTGTGAAAGTGTAGGGAGGTTTATTAGGAAGAGTCTGTGAGAATATGGAGATAGTGTGGATATTTGGGAAGACGGAAGAAAACGAAGACAAAAACGGATAAATCTTTTTCAGCTTCCAAGTCTATCTATATGAACTGAATCGTAAGGTGCCCATATAACACAGCCGTATTTAAGTATTGACCTGACAAATGTTACATAAAGAAGTTTAAGGAGTTGATTGAGGTCCTCTTCCACTTGAGTGCGCCACCTGAGTCGCGGTCCTCCTCTCCTCCTACGTCCTTCGGGAATAGTGTCGAAGGCTTTCGGGCCGGAGCATTGGTGTCCATTCGCTCTAAATGACCGAGCCATCTGAGTCTCTGGGCCTTGACCCTTCTAGCTAGGTCCGTGTCGTTGTACAACCCGTAAAGTTCGCTGTTGTATCTTCTTCACCATTCCCCTTCAATGCACACGGGGCCATGACCCGAAGAACTTTCCTCTCGAAACAGCCTAAGGCACTTTCCGGGCCGGAGCATTGGTGTCCATTCGCTCTAAATGACCGAGCCATCTGAGTCTCTGGACCTTGACCCTTCTGGCTAAGTCCATGTCGTTGTACAACCCGTAAAGTTCGCTGTTGTATCTTCTTCGCCATTCCCCTTCAATGCACACGGGTCCATGACACGAAGACCTTTCCTCTCGAAACAGCCTAAGGCACTTTCATCCGATTTTGTCGGGGTACATGCTTCCGCACCATACAGCAGGACTGGGATGATGAGTGTGTTGTACAGTTTTACCTTAGTTGCTCGAGAGAGGGCTTTTCGACTCAATTGCTTTCTTAGCCCAAAGAAACAGCGATTAGCAAGAGTTATTCTTCGTCTGATCTCGGCGCTGGTGTTATTGCCCGTGTTTATAGCGGAGCCTAGGTAGACAAACTCTCTACTACCTCGAAGTTATATGCGTCTATTGTGACGTTCTGTCCGAGCCGTTGGTGTTGGGTGTCCTTCCTCGAAGACAGCATATACTTCGTTTTTCCCTCATTTACCGCTAAACCCATTTTTGCCGCTTCTGTCTCAATTCTCACAAAGGCGCCATTGACATCACGCTGTGTTCTTCCCATTATATCAATATCATCGGCGTACGCGAGAAGTTGAACAGATTTTTGGAAGATAGTGCCTCTGGTGTTGACGTTGGAGTTCTGCACTATCTTCTCAAGAACGATGTTAAAGAAATCACACGACAGTGCATCGCCTTGTCTGAATCCATTTTTGACGTCGAAAGATTCCGTAAGCTCGTTGCCAACCTTGATGGAGCAGCGTGAGTTCTCCATCGTCATTTGGCACAAGCGAACGAGCTTGGCAGGGACAAACACCCAAGAGAAAACAGTCCCGACAAATGTCGACGCCTAAAAGTACACACCGTCTTATGAAGAACCACAGACCAAAGTGAACAAGACAAACAAGATATAGCTTTGAACAGTTCGTCTCTGTAGATGCTGTCATACGCGGCCTTAAAATCGATGAAAAGGTGGTGGGTATCGATTTGGAGTTCATAGGTCTTTTCCAGGATCTGCCGCAACGTGAAAATTTGGTCGATGGTTGACTTTCCTGGCCTGAAGCACATTGATAAGGACCAATCAGATTGTTGACGAAAGGCTTCAGACGTTCACATATTACGGCAGAGAGGATCTTGTAGGCGATGTTTAGTAGACTTATTCCTCTATAGTTGGCGCAGTTTAGAGGATCTCCCTTTTTCAGGATCGGGCAAACAATGCTGAGGTTCCATTTATCGGGCATGCATTCCTCTGACCATATCTTACAGATGATTTGGTGCATGCTCCTATCAAGCTCGTCGCCTGCTGCTTTGAACAACTCAGCAGCTAGTCCATCTGCTCCAGCGGCTTTGTTGGATTTCAGCCGTGATATTGCGGTTTTCACTTCTTCTAGGTCGGGTTCACGGAATTGTTGGCTATCATCGTGTCCGATGAAAGGCTCCTGTCTGACGGCGGTATTTTGTTCGTCGTCGCCGTTATACAATCTACAGAAGTGGTCTTTCCAAATCCCAGCATTGACTGCGATTCTACTATGATGTTCCCTTGTTTATCTCTGCAGGCATCAGTTCTTGCTCGATGACCTTGAGCCAGCTGTTTAACCTTTCGGTAAAACCTCCGAACTTCATTCCTGCTGTTGGCTCTCTCAACATCCTCGATCTGACGCTTCTCATGCTCTCTCTTTTTCCTCCTGAGAAGCCGGCGTTCCTCTCTCCTCTTTTGCTCATAGAGCTCACGAGCAGCTCTTGTCCTTCTATGCAGCGCCGCTTTGTATGCCTCCTGCTTGGCTGCATGGGCCTGCCTGCATTCTTCATCAAACCAGGGGTTTCGTTTTGGTGGCTGTGTGAAACCCAGCACATTAGAGGCGGCATCTCTAACTGCTCTTTGGCAATGTTGCCACTGGTCTTCGCTACTTGATGTTGGCGGCATAGGACTCCTTAAGAGGTTACTTGACACTCGATCAGAGAATGATCTGGCGATCTCTTGCGATTGTAGCCGTCCGACGTCGAATTTTCTTGCAGGGATATTCGTAGCACTACCTTGGCTACGACGAGGTAGTGGTCCGAGTCGATGTTAGCTCCTCGGAAAGTTCGAACATCTAAAATGCTGGACAAGTGCCTTCCGTCGATCGCAATGTGATCAATCTGGTTGACGGTTGATTGATCAGGAGATCTCCATGTACCTTAATGGATGGTGAGATGAGGGAACCAAGTGCTTGCTACCACAACATTTCGCCCCGCAGCAAAATCGATCAGCCTGAATCCGTTATCGGATGTGGTGTCGTGCAGGCTGTGCTTTCCGACCGTTCCACCAAAGACGTCCTCTTTTCCCAGCTTTGCGTTAAAATCGCCGAGGACAATTTTAATGTCATAACTAGGACATTGCTCGTATGTTTTGTCGAGGAGCTCGTAGAACTCGTCTTTGGTGTCGTCCTTTTTCTCTTCTGTGGGGGCATACCTAACTGGAACTGGAGACGCCACCGTTGATTCCAAAGAAGAAATTCATTCGCTGCCGTCCCTCGGTGGGAGTGCCTTGGTGGGAACACTCCTTCGTTGTGGGGTAATTGGTAGTAACAGCCTACTCCGCTTCTACCAGTCGACCATGGGAGGCCCTTCTGCAAAATCAAGTATCGCGATCGCATAGCTCTAAGCTTCATAGTAGTAGTTGCCGTAAGCCGCTCCGCCACGTCAAGGCTTACCCCGTGGAGGGAGAAACAGCGATTAGCAAGAGTTATTCTTCGTCTGATGTCGGCGCTGGTGTTATTGCCCGTGTTTATAGCGGAGCCTAGGTAGACAAAGTCCAAGTATCAACCAAAGAGGATGTAAGCATGTAAGCTAGTTTTTTTTTTTTTTTACCGCGAAAAGTATTCCTCCACCAACTGTCTACGAGTCGTTCAATTGGTACCTATCTCGTCTAAGAGCTTGATAAGTTGAGTCAAAGAGTTCGGTATCTAAGAAGAAATTGTTTAGCCATGTTTCTGTAAGAATAATTATGTCGTGTTGCAGATTGTTTATCTTTTTGTAGACCGCATTGATGTTTGTTCTTAGACCATTGACGTTTTGGTAATAAATCAAAACTTCTTGGAGCTGCCTCTTCAATAATATTGCATTGTCCGGGTCTCTTGAAAAGGATTAAGTGATGACGATTTTATATTATTATTTTGTTTGTTTTCGAATTCATGTTTTATAATCCCTTTTGGCCAAAGCAATGTTGAGTTTATAAGATGGAAGATTGAGTCTGGAACTCTTATCTTTCGAGTGGTAACGATGAATCATTTTCTCAACTTTTGATAGCGATGTACCAGCCATGATCGAAATAAAGTTCTTAATGTCGAGGGCGTTTGATGAAGTGTCAAGTTCAGATAAAAATAATGTTCGATGGCCTTCTAGCTACTTTACGAATGCCACATGCACAATAGAAATTGGTGAATTTGGATGACCATTTTGTCTGAATGAGAATGAGAATACATTGAGTTTGCCACAAATGATGATGATGGGTTTTCATTGCGAGTTGAGAAGGAAGTACAGATGAAGAGGTAGGAATAGACCTGACAGGCTTCTTCGCTGAGGGATTTACTTCACTAGATTCGGTATCAGTTTCGTCAAATTTCAGCTCTAAAGATGTTGCATCGGTTATCAGTAATTTCTATTTTGTCACTATGAGAATCCATATTGTGTGTTCTATCAGTTTAGTCTGTTTTTTGTATTTAAATATGAGGTGTCATTTAGCGATCCACTATCAGTCATTTCGATTTCGTTAGTATGAGATTCCATATTTTGTACTGATGACAAAGTGGTAATTTTTTCCACTTTTTCGGTAAGACGAAGTAATTGACTATGCAGCTTTTCGAGGTCTCTTACAAAAAAACAGCTCTAAAAATGATTTGGTATAGAGACATCACTGACTCATCAATTTCGTTGGAAAACCATCGTTATATTGCATATTTGCATGTCTGTCTTTGTTTTATGGTTAATTCTACGGTAAGAGTTCTAGTTGCATTCCTGCAATAAATATACTTATACTTGCGTTTCCAGGAATGCCCATCATCGAGCCCAACTTCGGCCCCAATTCAATACCGAGAAATCAGCCGCAAAAGCATTGGAAGTCAAGTCAAGCAATGATTCACCATATTTATTGGGAGTATTAATTATAAAATTGAACTAAATAAAAAATGTATAGCGCAGCAATACGCAATAAGCAATTTGCAGGAAAATTCCTTACGACCGACGGATTAAACTTTTATCAGCAGGAACATGATTGTTTAAAAGTGTGTAGTTACCATTAATAAAACCCAACCGTTTTGTATTCCACTGTGAAAGCTTTGCTTTAACTTTTATCCACAGCTTCTCAAACAAGAAACGTCATTTGTGAGGTTAAAAAAAAAACTCTTCTGTCAAAACTGACATAATGGGCAATGGCGTTGACAAATTTTATTCGACCGGTATTCGTGCAAGTGTTTCATTCAACAAAATATATTCCTTCCGTGTATTTCGGCAAAAGTCTTTCATCGACGAGGTCATCTTCTCTAGCTAGAGCATTCAATTCTATCTATTATTCCACGTTAGCATCGAAAATGTCTGCAAAATATACAACCGTTGAAAAGGGAGCACCCAATTCCACCAACTACAGCATTTATTTTAGTAAGTTTTCATAGTAATTTTGTTAATTATATAATTTACTCAAATATCAACAAGAAGATAATGGTGCGATAAGATAATGAATCGAGTTCCATGTGTTAGACTGACTTTCAAAATTTGTTATCAGCGCTTTTAATAGAGTTATGGTAGGATTTAATGTTGTGGATTAAATAATTTTACGTAATTTTGGTTTTTCGACGCTGTTTCGTTTTGATTTTAATTGCTCGGTTAATGCGACAGGGAAACTGCTAATAAGACAAGATAAATACTTTGTACCTCTGCCCTTGGTGGGTCATGTATTTCACGTCATCAAATTTGCGAGCCATCACCTCGCCATACAGCATTTGAATTTGCCATTTCAAAATGAGATTATTTCATAGGAACAACAAAAACAGTGTCCCCTTTTCATTTGGAAGTCGTTTGACCTGTTTGTTGTGTTGTGATTGTGACATGCTTGAGAAGCGATGAACTCGATGCCGTTAGTTTTGTGTAAGATGTTTGCATCTTATTTTCTTGCTTTTCATTTCCGGACATTCATTTAGTAAGAAACAAAACTTGAAATTATTTGATGCACTCCAAATATTGATTTAAATAATTTGAGGTTATGTATTGTTTTGCATTGTTAATGCAGATATCCCATCGAGGTCGAGCATGAAGCATGATTTCTATCCACACTCACAAGTTAAAGATGGTTTTTTAAAGACTTTCAATATTAATCATGACAGACATCCTTAATTAATTCCGTCCGTATACGAGGCTTGTTGGTGTTTCGGAGCCATTTCTTCTTTATGTGGCCGGGCAGTCGCCCCATTCCACGATTCGCAACCCGGAGGGCCAGGTCTTTAGTTTAACTCTTAGACGAAAAGCCGGCCAAACCGCTCCTTATAGACCTGGGCTACGAATATGTCGTAGTAGCCCTATAAGGTGTTCACTAAGACGCCACCGTTGATTCCATCTTGGGAGTTCTTCCGCTGCCGCTTATTGAAAAGGAGGCATGTCTTAGTGGACGCATACCCTCTCAAAAATTCACCGTACGGCAGATCTTGGAGAAGACCCAGGAACTTCAAATCGATACCTACCACCATTTCATCGATTTCAAGGCCGCGTATGGCAGCGTCTATAGAGACCAAGTATATAGATCAATGTCTAGTTTTGGCATCCCAGAAAAACTCATCCGTCTGTGTAAGATGACAATGGAAAACTCACGCTGTTCCATCATAGTCGGAAAAAACCTAAAGGACGCTTTTGATTCCAAAAAAGGTTTTAGACAAGGCGATGCGTTGTCATGCGATTTCTTCAAAATCATTCTTGAAAAGATTATGCAAAGCTCCAATGGATACGCAGACGACATTGACATAATTGGAAGAACAAAGCGTGATGTTAGTGGAGCGTTTGTGAGTCTTGCGACGGAGGCCAGGAGGATGGGTCTAGCGGAAACGAGGGCAAGACCAAGTTAATGCTGTCAACAAGAAAGGACATCCAACGTCAACATAGACAGATTTAACTTCGATGTAGTTAAGGACTTTCTCTACCTGGGATTAGCTATCAACTCAGACAACAACACCAGCGCTGAAATCAAACTAAGAATCATCACTCTTGCCAATCGCTGCTTCTTTGGACTTAGAAGGAAATTGAGTAGTAAAATGCTCATCATCCCGGTCCTCATGTATGGTGCAGAGACATGGACCATGACAACATCGAGTGATTTTTGGTCCTACGAGCTGTTGAGCGACACTGACCTAGCCAGAAAAGTCAAGGTCCAACGACTTGGATTAAGTTGGGTTATGTTGAGCGAATGGAAAATAATGCTCCGGCTCGTTTAGTCTTCGAATCCAACCCGGAAGGACGTCGCAGAAGAAGAAGACCGCGACCCAGGTGGAGCGCACAGGCGGTAGAGGACCTGAACCAACTTGGCGTGCGAAACTGGAGACAGCTAGCTAGGTACCGAGCTGGCTGGAGAAGTTTGTTGGGTGAGGCCCTGGTCCGACCTGGAATGTAGCGCCACCATAAGTAAGTAAGTAAGCAACAGACATCCTTGAACTAAAGGAGAGGGTGGAGTGGGTAAAAAGAACCGATTAAAACCATTATTGTTTCTGAAATTCAGTTTATTGCCTACTTGCGTGATCCAACATTTCAATTTAAAAGTTTTTTTTTAAAACCTTTAATTAATTACCTGAAAACACGCTCATAAACATTCCTAATTGATGTTTTTCTCTTAAACAATAGAAAATGGAGCTGGTGATGCCATTTCACCCCTTCACGACATTCCACTATTTGCTAATGACGATAAGACTATTTACAACATGGTAGTCGAAGTGCCACGATGGACAAATGCTAAAATGGAGGTAAACAGACAGTTTTATGACGGGCTGACATCTATCATAAGAAATTGATAATTCACACGAATACTTGTTCCCCTGACAGATCAACCTTAAGAAACCATTAAACCCCATCAAACAAGATGTGAAAAAAGGCAAACTTCGCTTCGTTGCTAATTGTTTTCCCCATCACGGTTACATCTGGAATTACGGAGCTCTGCCCCAGACCTGGGAGAATCCCGATCACATCGAACCGTCAACAAGTTGCAAGGGAGACAACGATCCAATCGATGTCATTGAAATCGGTTCACGTGTAGCGAAGCGTGGCGAAGTGCTGCAAGTCAAAGTGCTCGGCACAGTGGCGCTGATCGATGAAGGTGAAACCGATTGGAAGGTTATTGCCATCGATGTGAATGATCCATTAGCCGATCAGATGAAGGATGTTTGTGATGTTGATAAATTCTTCCCCGGATTGTTGCGTGCCACCGTCGAATGGTTCAAAATCTACAAGATTCCCGATGGCAAGCCCGAAAATCAGTTTGCATTTAATGGCGAAGCAAAGAACGCTAGTTTCGCTGTAGGCATTATCAACGAGACCCACAAGTTTTGGGTTGGTTTGATCAAAAAGGATCTGGATGGTGGTTCGATTTCATGGTAAGAGTCTGCTATGTTTGTTTTTGGAGCAGTCGTAATTATTTATTGTTTTTTTTTTTTTTTTAAGTGCAAACACATCTGTGATCAACTCACCATTCTATATGGACCAAGAAGAAGCTCAGAAAGTCATCGACGAAGCTCCAAATGATGGAGACATCGAGTATATTGGTGAAGTTGGTGAGCCTCTAAATGAATTTCCAAAAGATAAGCATTAATCGTGTTTCTTTTTTATTCTATAGTTGACAAATGGCACTTTGTCCACCTGCAGTAATAATGTGTATGACAGTTATTATCACTTTGTGGCACTAGTTGTAGCTTTGAAGGTCAATTTGGCTTTTTGATTGATTTGCACATCTCTATGAATATCTGTGTTGTACTCAAAATGAAAGTTGAAATAAATGTTGAATGGTAAATGATATTAAAAAAAGAAAATGTCCTGTTTCATTGCAGCTACACTTTCCCCCTTGTACTGCATAAGTTGGTAAAAAGTATTGACAGATCTTAAGCCTACCTTGATATGCGTGCTCATTTTGTTGGCCTATTCTTTGCTCCACTTCTGCTGGGTTTAATGGTCAGTGGTTATTTTGTATAAGCGCTTCAACTTCTCGCGAATTCGACGATCTGTCTGAATCAATTCAAAGAATTGTATCCTTGTATCCTCACACTGAAATCGTTATTACGGGCGATTTCAATGTACACAATTCTTCGTGGCTTCTGCATTCAGGCCAGACAACACCCGAAGGAATGTGTGCTGAGATCCCCGCTGAGTTTAACCACCTTACTCAGCTTGTCACCGAGCCCACTCGAATATCGGATATTAATGGCCAAGCGGAAAATACTCTTGACTTGTTCCTTACCTCTGACTCTGATAAATACACTATCAGTGTGTAAACGCTTCTAGACAAATCAGACCGTAGTATTATATCTGCAAATTTCTCGTGTCAAGCTCATCCAGTTAGAGAAAGATCTCCGAAGAGAACCGTATGGCAATACGAGAAAGCCAACTGGGACGATCTCAATAACTTTTTCCGGATCTTTAACTGGTCACTATGCTTCCTCGAAAGTGACGTAGACTCCAGCGCAGATATGATTACTAATATGATTATGTTGGGAATGAAAACTTTTATCCCGAATACGGTAAAAAGCATCAAACCCAAGGAAAAGTCATGGTTTGATTCAAGCTGTAAAGAGGTTATCAGGGAAAAAGAGGTAAAGTTCCGGTGTTTTAGAGCCAACCCAACTGAGGAAAACCGGAACAAGTTTAAACAAGCCAGGAAGGTCTGCAATGCCCATATTCGTCGAACCAAATTTTTACATGACCAAAAATTAAGGCAAAAAATACTGCAATGTCCCAAAGGCAGTAAGAATTTTTGGTCATTTGTAAAAAATATGAAGAATTCTTCATCTTCCTCGGTCTCTATCCCTACGCTCGTTGACAATGACACTCCAGTTGTTAGCTCGCTCGCGAAAGCGAACCTTTTTGCTAGGCAGTTCGCCGCCAACTCTTGGCTGCCAGAGAGTGTCATAACTCCTCCAGTTCTTGAGCGCGTCAATGATTCCATTGGACAAATCTTCTTCCGCACTCGCACTGTGGCGAGAGAATCCGCTGGTCCGGATGGTATCCCCGCTATTCTTCTGGGCTCGTTCCGAGCAGTAGGAAAACAGCAAATTCCAAAAAAAAAATCCTCGAATCCTCTTCTCCATCCAATTATCGTCCGATTGCACTTACGTCCCTTCTTTCTAAGGTCATGGAAACGCTGATAAACTATCAGCTCAAGAAATATCTCGAAGACCGAAAGCTTCTTAATGACCGGCAGTACGGCTTTCGCAGCAACAGGTCCACTGGTGATTTGATGGTTTATCTCACCGAACAGTGGAACAAATCTTTACATCGTTTTGGAGAAAGTAAGATTGTTGCACTTGATATTTCAAAAGCATTTGATAAAGTCTGGCATCTTGCTCTTTTATCGAAAATGCGTGCCTTCGGTATCGATGAATTCCTTCTTCGTTGGATTAGAAACTTTCTTTCGAACATTTCAATACAAGTTGTATTGGACGGATTCAAGTCCGAAACCCACAATATAAATGCTGGTGTGCCCTAGGGCTCCGTTTTGTCTCCGACCTCTTTCTCTTTTTATAAAATCTCTGTCTGTACTTCTAATCAATAAATTGTTTCGCTGACGATAGTACCCTTAGCTTCTCATATTCGTTTCCAGATTCACATCCCTCCTCTTCCGATGTGGAACTGCAACGGCAAAGTATGATAAGTTCATTAAAATCTGATTTAAACAGCATTGTACAATGGGGAATACCAAATCGTGTAGAGTTTAATGCTTCAAAAACTCAATGCTGTCTTGTATCGTTAAAGCAAGATATACCTCCCCTGCCACTATCCATTAGTGGCACTTACATCAATGAGACCGAACACCTCGAGATTCTCGGTATGTGCATTACTGACCACAAGATGTTTGGTTTCTTAAGACGATGCAAGAAATTTGTTTCCCCTTCTGATCTGGCTATCATCTAAAAATCGTATATACGTCCTAACTGTCATGTCTGGGCTGGTGCTCCAGTGACATACTTAAGTCTTCTGGACAGTATCCAAAAAAGAGCATTCAAGATGATTGGTGATCATACCATAGTCGAGTCATTTACATCGCTCGAACATCGGCGTAATGTCACATGCCTCACCCTATTTTACCGATACTTCAACGGTATATGCTCTAGTGAAATAGCCAGTTGCATTCCTCCACTTAAGATATTCCACCGTAATACCCGCGCCTCCAGGAATGCCCATCAGTTCACCCTTGAGCCCAACTTCGGACGTACAGTCAAGTACAGAGAATCGTTCTTTAGCCGTACAACGCGAATATGGAACTCGCTTCCACACTCTGTCTTCCCCAGCCATTGCAATATTCAAGAATTCAAAACCAATGTTCACCGACATCTCCTTTTACATCCTCTATCCTTTCCCTAATACTCGCACTGTGCTCTTGGCATATAAAGGGTAATGAATAATGATTAATGAAAAAAGCCCTTGAGTGCGCGTTGATTATAAAAAAAAGAAAAGTAAGAAAAAATATATTAACCAATAGATAAACTTACGTACTACGTTTTCAGTTTTCAGCTTTTTTTGGGTAAGTTGCGTTCTAACGGTACCCACTTTTTATTTGCATGGTTTGTACTCTGCGGAAGCATTTTCACTTTAACCCATTAACATGAATTTTCGCACTACCTCGACCCGAACCGAAGAAGTTAAGTTTTTGCAACAATTCATTTTGTTTTGATTGAACAAACACTTCTATAAGCGAACAAGAGTAAAATTTAGTTTAAGATTGAAACAAATAACTTTAATTCCTCTTCGAAATGCAACGTTTTTGAATTTACTTCAAACTCAACGTTTCGCTTCGCCACCTACACTTGAACTCCGACTCCACTTCAAATAAATTGGATGGGCACGTTCACATTTGCCTTGGATTTGCTATCCGAATTCCGGATAAGTTTTTTTCCCTGTTTCAGAATTTTCCAGAAGCAGTTTTTTAACATAAGTTTGTATTATATGTTCTCTACTTGAAGATAACCAATCTCGATAGTATTGGTTTTTCCATATACAAAGGTCGCTCGTCGCCTGACGACAAAAACGACAGTTGCATTTTTGTATGGATTCGCGTGATGAAGTTGATTTTTTTTTCAACTTTTATCGCGCCACAAATTCGATATTTCCATCCAAATCAGTTGTCATTTTTATCGTCGGGCGACTGGCGACTGCATTCTGTTCATCTACTCTTGCGAGTCTTTTTGACAATCTGAAAGGTGACTTTACTGCCCTAAAGTTACAGTTCTTGAACGAGATTTCTAGAAGCAAACACAGAAGAAGCAAAAATATCGACAACTTATGTCGAGGAAGAGTAGAACAGTTCTGAGTTGCCATATGTAAACACCGTGAATATGTGTGTGTTTGACAGACTGTTTCGAATATATCAGATTTGTCTTTTGAATATAAATAACAGTTTATAATCATTCTTGAGCGGATACAAAAAATTTAATATGCAAAAAAACAAGTGCATACACATCCTTAATAAATTAAAGGTGTGAAATCACCCGCAATACTAAACCCCCAAAACTGTTTATCTGCCAAATCGTCATTAATCAGCTGTGCTCTTTACAGACAAAACAAGTATTTATTATAGAAAGTACACCAATTTTTCAATTCTTTTTAATAAATATCAAATAATGGATCAAAAAATTATCAAACAAACATTAAAAGAAGTTCGAGAAGCAATAAAACATGGAAACAATTCGGAAGCAATATCAAAATGCCAAGTAAGTCCTCCCTTCCAATATGATTTACCGGCAAAGATGTGTTTTTCATTGTTGAACTTGTTGTTATTCTTAAAATTAAGGAACTTCTACAAGCAGACCCCAAAAACTACATGGCCCTTATCTTAATAGGAGCCGCATATCAGAACACCGATCAAGTTCAAGTAAGACAAATACCATACCCCAACAAAAATAGATTTTACCTTATACAAACCCTATAGGCTGCCAGTCATTTAAGAAAGGCCGTAAGTTGTTCCACTACCCCCACATTAGCTTTACAAGGTCTAGCCAATTGCGCTCCAAAAGATGAACTACCCGAGATTTACGAACAGCTTTTAAATCTTGTTCCGTAAGAGCGGACTTTTTCCGTCAATCAATTTGTATTCATGCGATTTTCTTCCCCGTTAGTGAAAAATCCTGTGAATATTATGAAAAACTCTCATCACTTGGCCTTGCCCTACCCAAAATCGTTCCCAAATGCATTGAAGTACTCAAAAAGGCTGCTGTTGCCGCACAAACAACAGATACCAAGCGGTCATCTCTCATAAATTTGGCCAAGATCTGGGTATTTCAGGATGTCGTCGACGATAACGATCTCAATTTGGTAAGATAACAAACTCAAAAACAAAGGTTATCCAAATAAAAAAAGTGTAAATCATTTTTCAGTTTAAATCTTGTCTCGAAAAAGCCATCAATGATACCACCGACAGCATAACCATCGATCAAAACACTCACCTTAAAATCTACCAGCGTTACTTGAAACTCCTCTACAAACTAAATGATTTGGAAACACTCCTTAAAATCTCGGATCGGATGTTTAATTTCTTCCCCGAAGAACTGTGTCCTCTGGAGTGGATCTGCAAAATCTATTGCGAGAATATCAAGACAAACGCTGGCATTCTCTCAACCATGGAAATGCCAGTTGAATTTTATGCCGAGAAGCTGGAAAGTCTCAATCCTAAATCTAGTTTGGCGCTTCTTGTGAAAGCTGTGAAAGCTTTCGAGTCGGAGCAAATGGTAGTGGCTAGAGCGCTGCTTCAGCAAGCTATTCAAATTCAACCTGGTTATAAGGTGGCACTTCAATTGATGGTGAGGACTGAGATGCAAATTGGAGCCTACATTATGGCCATTCCGATTGTTCAAAATTTGGACTGGACAAAAGAGCACGGAGTGTGTTTGTCGTATTCCAGCTGTCCAAATGATCTAAAAAAAGCCGAGGAACTATTGCTTAAAGTTGACCAAAGTGATGAAGATGTTTTGGATTCCTTAGCAAGGTTTGGTTTTTTTTCATTTTGATTTTCCTTTTTTTTAACGACTTCACAATCATTTTTCAGATGCTATTCACGATTAAATGAACAGACGAAGCTTCATGCCCTCCAACTTCCACCACTCCTCGAAGTCAAATACAAGCTGTAAGCTTTGAAATATTGTCCTTGTTCACTCGTTTTCCGAACTAATTGATTTTTCACAGCTCTCCCGCAGAAGGTTTAGAGAAATTGAACACTTTCGACAATCAAGATTGTTACGAGGTTCTATTGCTGAAAGGACAACTCAGTATAGCTATTCAGGACCACAATTCAGCTCTCATTTGCATGCTCAAAGCAGCTCGCTTAAGGCCCTACAGAGCTGAATGCTTTGAAATACTAGGAAAAATCTACATGACTCTCCAGGACCAAACAAGAGCCATCAAATGCTTTGAAAAGGCCACTTCCCTAGATCCTCTAAACATTGAAGCGGTCAATTTATTAAGCGCAATTTATCTCGAATCTGGTGAAGAGGTTTGGCACAATCAATCAATTCCAGATAGCTTTCTTATAACTCTAATCACTTTTCAGTTCTACGAGAAGAACCTAACACTTTTGAAGAACGCCTTGCAGAAGAGTCCCACGAGTCTATTGAAATGGGTTAATTTCAAGCTAGGCATTCATTATTTGTCAGTTAAGGACTTTGATGGAGCGATCAATGTTTTGCGAGATTCTTTGAAATTTGACATTTCCGTAATTGTCGCCTGGGAGTGCTTGGGCGATGCTTACAAAGAGCGTGGATCGTACAATTCGGCGCTGAGGGTATTCCAAAAGATTCTCGAGCTTGATCCGGCGAATAAGTATGCAAAGTTACAAGTGGCTTTAATTCACATGGTAAGGTTTTAAGTTCCTCCTGTTGCACCAACTTTAATTTTTGAGTATTTCAAACCATCCGCAGACTATTCGAATGTACGTTGAGGCCATTCAAGAATTCGATGAGCTTCTCAAAGACCATCCAGACTACTTACCTGGTTTGAAGGGCGCTGCCGAGTCTCACATCGGATTAGCCAACAATTTAAAGCTTGAGAAGAGACTTGGTCGATGCAAGCATCACCTTCAACAGGCTGTCAAGTATTTGGAAAGGTTTGCACATCTTTTTCCACCTTAAATGGGGTTCATCAGAGAATTTTATATCTTTAAGGGCTTTTATAAGTGGCAAACACGACATGGTCTGGTTATGGCGACTAACAGCGAATACATTTGTTCAAGTCGCGCTCCTACCGCCATCTAAAGCTTATCTGGAAGTCTCAGCAAAGTTGGCGAAACAAGGAGACGACAACAATGGAGTTATTTTGGTCGATCGAACTGATCTGCTTAATTTTGCCACAAGATTCTACACTTGTGCCTTGAAACTGACCCAAAATACATTCCTCTGGTATGAGCTTGCCAAATGCGCTTACCATAGTGCCAAATTCGACCCCAACAATGAGACGAAACACCTCGAACTGGCAGTTAACGCCTGTAAGACCGCTATAAGTCATCAGAGTGACCGCTGGGAGAATTGGAACGCCCTGGGAGTTTTTAACGCCCACAAAGCCATCAACGATCTCCCATATGCCCAGCATTGCTTTATTAAAGCTTTAAAGATCGATCGAAAATCGTACACATCCTGGACGAATCTCGGAGTACTCTATATGAAATTGAATGACATAAAATTGGCTAACCAAGCATTCCAGAGGGCTCAACAATCGAATCCGATCTACCCGAATGCCTGGATAGGACAAGCAATGATAGCCGAATACATCGCCGATGAGGAAGAGGCTCTTGATCTCTTCAGGCACTGTCAGCAGTTCGAATTTAATTTGGAATCGACTATTGGCTATGCTCATTGGGTATGCAGCATTCTAAGTGATCCTGAAAAACGCAAAGAATCGAGATACAAACGAACTATTGAACTTATGCATGCCGGAACTGTGGCTCTGGATGCAATCAATTGGTATCACGCATTCGAGGAGGAGTATTGCTCTCCGGAAGCTCTGTCATATCAAGCCTTTCTCAATGCCCATCATCAACTCTGGCGGCCGGCTATTAAGGCTTATTTGCAAGCTGTGAAATCCGCCAGCCCCGAAGCACGAGACAAACTCTTTACGAATTTGGGCTTCATGCTGCTGAAGACCAATCAACCTCAGGAAGCGATTGACGCATTCAACTTAGTTTCGGAAGCTAGTTTCAAGCCGATTGTTGGCCTAGCGCTGGCTTATTTCCGTGCCGGACAACACCAGGAAGCTTATTCGGTGTACAATTCGATTCTGAAGAGTGTGGCGGACAGTGAAGAGCACAAAGCGGCCATGATTTTGGTTGCAATGGCTTCAATGGTGTATTCTTCACAAGGAGAAGCTGACACCAAAACAATTTTATATCAATGGTGAGTAGGTTTTATTTATCTATCTGCAATTTTTCATTGCCTCTTAGTATTCTGCTCAAGGATTCACCCATCGAAGCTCTCTACTCAGCTTGTGCTCTTGGGATCCTCCACAACGACAATCAACTGACTGAAACGATTTTGGGAGAACTCAAGAAGTATGAACGATCGCTGGAACATTGCGCCCACATTGCCTTCTTGACGTCACAATATCATCTTAAAAATGTATGTAACTTTGTCGTGCACTGGAACCTACGTCTTCATTATTTCGCTTTTTTTTTCATAGAATCAAGCCCGAAAAGGTCTTACCTACCTCATCTCTCGCGTTCACATGTATCCCCAAAGCGCCGACTTGAGGAAAGTCCTGGCAAATTATTTGCTTGAGAATTTCGGACATATGAGAAAATACTTCTTGGCCATTAGTCAAACGGCTTTAAGTGCTATCATTTTGGGTCACGCAAGTAGCAAGAGGTATTCATTTTTTGTTGTAAAGAAGAAGTGTTTTTTTCAAATTTTAATATATTCTATAGAAGTTCGTGTGTTGGAGATGCAAAATCTCTGATGACAGCCAGTCAAGCCATGAAAGCTGTCGACAAGAAGCGTTCTATTAAGCTTATCCAACGAGCTATACACTTGTATCCGGCGAACAAAGACGCTTGGAAGGCTCTGGCTGTTAGTGTTGCCGCATGAGCGATATTTACATAAGTCAGTTTATCACAGAATATTTTTTTTAATCTTTTAATATCAATAAAATAATAATTTTAATAATTTTAGTCCTTTTTGCGGCACACAAAAAAATTTCTAAATTCTCGGGTAATCAGGAATTCAACTTCGATTTAAATTTCAAGTAAAATGCGTATGTTCCTCCTAATCTGTGACAGTCAAAAAAGAATAATAATAATTATTTATCACAATAATTCACAAGCAAAGAACGTAAGTAAGAACGTAGAGCCGTAGCGTAGTATTTCTTGTAGTTGTTTCTGTCAGAGTATACCAAAACAAGCCATATAGATAATAGTTATAAACAGCATTGCCAGAGCAACCCAAAACAGCCAACTGTTATTGTATGCCCAAAGCTTTGTCGGCTGGTGGTACACAAATAATGTTACTAATCCAAATGTAACCAAAAGTTGACTCTAAAAATGAGAAAATTAAAAAAGAAAAACGAATTTTAAGTTAAAAAAAAAAAAACAAACAAACTTACCATCAGAATAAGATAACCTTCCAAATGAAACTTTTCCGTATACTCTGATCATCGAACGAGATTTTCTTAACATCCTGCTCTGAAAAGCCGCTGACGAAGCCGCCATAGCCACGGCGTTCTGTAGACGACAAATTAAAAAATTGATACATTATTCTATTTTCTTCGATCAACTAAATGAGAAATTCTTGAATGCTCAGTCGATTTCAATACAGAAAAAAGAAAGAACAAAAAATCGAACACACGCATACAAGAACAGATATCTAATGAGTAGGGAAAAATTCACCTGTTGATTCACACAAATATGGGAAATAGATTCCAATGAGAAACTTGTAGGAAAGAAAGGAAACTATAAACTTTCTATTCGGGGAAAAGGGAGGGAAGCAAGTAATGAAGTGTAGTCAAAATGTCTTATAGTTGCGACTCTAGGTATACCTCCTTTGTGAGATATATTGAAGAACAAGAGTTATTAATCAGCCCTATTTGCTATTCATCGGGGGGAATTTGTCTTCAATTTTCACTTCACACTATTCTACTATCAGTTCGAATCGAATCTGGCGTCACCTCATCTAACGTCGGTAATATTGCGCGGTATTCTGTTATTCACCGGGAACCCATCCATTTATCTATACAATTAAAAATCGCATAATAAATGTTGCGGGTTTTTCATAAACAATTTTCTATTCTGGTTGGTGGTCAATAAAATTTATTTTTATTGATTTATTCTAATTTGTTTAAATACAGATTTATTAAAATTTTTTGGGACTGAACAAACGAATAGGAACTAATTTATGTCGCTAATTTCGCAATGAAAATTATATCCAAACATTCGACCAAAAATAAATGTTGAAATACATCACGTAGGACCTTCGAGATTTTTGGAATAATTTTAAAGAGAGCGTAAAACCTTCTGGGTCTACCATCTGAAAGATGTGGCTATGTGGTTAGATTTGTTTGTGATTTTTACAAGAAAAACTGATAATTTGTAGTGTTTGGATAATGTAGTTCACCTGAGGATAGGGAAAGTAAAGGCAGTGTTCGCGGGGATTCGAAAGTGAATCGAATGGGTTGAATCGAATCGACGATTCACGCGGATAGCAGAAATGGCGCTGATTGGAAACTGAATAATCGGGAGCGTGTTTTCTGTTGATTATCGTGACTGATATTATTTGGTCCTCCATCAGATTAACGATGTGCATTTCCTGTTTACGTTATTACCATTAACTTCAACATCGTAGAATCAAACATATTTGCTTAGTACGTAATAAATCCACAGAAATATTGCAACCGATTTTTATAAACGCATGCCTGCGTAGGTCGTGACTCGTGAATTTTCGTAAAAAAAAAAAAAAACAACCCAATCCTTCGAGCCGGATTTGAACCAGCGACCTATGGATGTCTACATTATTTTTCAACTCTACAGTCCACCGCTCTACCAACTGAGCTATCGAAGGTTGTTGAGAAACGAGTGTCAAAATTCTTGTTTGTGTAAATAAATTATGCATTCCACGTTACACTGAAGGAGATTCTTTATACCTTTATTATGCCATAGACACAGTGAGTGCTTTAGGAAATAGGGAACGGATTGGAGAGGAGTTCCGGTGTACATTGGTCTTAAATTCCTGAACACTGCAACGATCGGGAAAGACAAAGTGTGGAAGAAAGTTCTACATTCGCGTAGTACGGCTAAAGAACGATTCTCTATACTTGATAGTACGATCGTAATTGGGCTCGAGGGTAAAATGATGGGCATTCCTGGAAGCGCAGGTATCACGGTTGAATTGTTTAAGGGGTGGAATGCAGCTGGCTATTTCACTAGAGCAATAAAGCAAAGGATACTATCGTCGCGTCGGCGAAACAATGAACTGGATTAGAAGTTACAGACAAGAGATTATTAATGAAAATGAGAAAGAGGGTCGGAGACAAAACGGAGCACTGAGGCACACAAGCATTTATATTATGGGTTTCAGACTTGAATCCGTCCAATACAACTTGTATTGAATTGTTCGAAAGAAATGTTCTAATCCAACGAAGAAGGGATTCATCGATACTGTAATAACCTGAAATTATTATATTGAAAAGATTGAACTTCACTTCTCAGTTGACGAAATTATAATAATGTTTATTAAATATTTTTCAACAACACAATATATTATGACTACTCAATTATTGTTCTAAGTAGTTGTTAAGTAAATATGATACAGTTACAGTGTATCTGTTACGGACAAGGTCGCCACAGATACCAAAGGCACGCATTTTCGATAAAAAAGCAAGATGCCAGACTTTATCAAATGCCTTTGAAATATCAAGTGCAACAATCTTACTTTCTCCAAAACGATGTAAAGATTTGTTCCACTGTTCGGTGAGATAAACCATCAAATCACCAGTGGACCTGTTGCTGCGAAAGCCGTACTGCCGGTCATTAAGAAGCTTTCGGTCTTCGAGATATTTCTTAAGCTGATAGTTTATCAGCGTTTCCATGACCTTAGAAAGAAGGGACGTAAGTGCAATCGGACGATAATTGGAGGGAGAAGAAGATTCGCCTTTTTTTGGAATAGGCTGGACAAATGCTGTTTTCCAACTACTCGGAACGAGCCCAGAAGAATAGGATAGATGGAAAAGCTTACGCAAGGGTTTTGCCAGCGTGGAAGAACACCTCTTCAGAATAATAGCGGGGATACCATCCGGACCAGCGGATTTATGTATGTTGAGATCCTTTAATACTCTCGCCACAGCATGAGTGCGGAAGAAGATTTGTCCCATGGAATCATTGACGCGCTCAAGAACTGGAGGAGTCATGACACTCTCTGGCAGCGAAGAGTTGGCGGCGAACTGCCTAGCAAAAAGGTTAGCTTTCGCAAGCGAGCTAACAACTGGAGTGTCATTGTCGACGAGCGTAGGGACCGAGGAAGAAGAAGAATTCTTCATGTTTTTTACAAATGACCAAAAATTCTTACTGCCTTTGGGACATTGCAGTATTTTTTGCCTTAATTTTTGGTCATGTAAAAATTTGGTCCGCCGAATATGGGCATTGCAGGCCTTCCTGGCTTGTTTAAACTTGTTCCGGTTTTCCTCAGTTGGGTTGGCTCTAAAACACCGGAACTTTACTTCTTTTTCCCTGATAACCTCTTTACAGCTTGAATCAAACCATGACTTTTCCTTGGGTTTGATGCTTTTAACCCTATTCGGGATAAAAGTTTTCATTCCCAAAATAATCATATTAGTAATCATATCTGCGCTGGAGTCTACGTCACTATCGAGGAAGCATAGTGACCAGTTAAAGATCCGGAAAAAGTTGTTGAGACCGTCCCAGTTGGCTTTCTCGTATTGCCACACGGTTCTCTTCGGAGCTCTTTCTCTAACTGGATTAACTTGACACGAGAAATTTGCAGATATAATACTATGATCTGATCTGCCTAGAGGCGTTAATACACTGATAGTGTATTTATCAGGGTCAGACGTAAACAAGTCAAGAGTATTTTCCGCTTGGCCATTAATGTCCGATATTCGAGTGGGCTCGGTGACAAGCTGAGTTAGGTGGTTAAATTCAGCAAAGATCTCAGCACACATTCCTTCGGGTGTTGTCTGGCCCGAATGGAGAAGCCACGAAGAATTGTGTACATTGAAATCGCCCGTAATAACGATTTCAGTGTGAGGATACAGGGAAACAATTCTTTGGATGAAGTCAGACAGAGCATCAAATTCGCGAGAAGTTGAAGCTCTGTCCAAATTTGGGCTTCAAATTGTTGGTTGGCTCTAAAACACCGGAACTTTACCTCTTTTTCCCTGATAACCTCTTTACAGCTTGAATCAAACCATGACTTTTCCTTGGGTCTGATACTTTTAACCGTATTTGGGATAAAAGTTTTCATTCCCAAAATAATCATATTAGTAGTCATATCTGCGCTGGAGTCTACGTCACTATCTAGGAAGCATAGTTGAATTTGATTTTGTATGCAACATTAAGCAGGGATATGCCACGGTAGTTTTTTGCATGACATGGTCGCCTTTTTTGAAGATGGGACACATCGAGCTTATCGACCAGTCAGTGGGCATGCATTCTTCCTCCCACACTTTGTTGATGACCTCAAAATACCTCCTCCATATTTAAAGTGTTCCGCAGGTATGCCATCTGACCCGATGGAATTGTTATTTTTTACCTTTTGGGTGGCTCTTTCTACCTCTTCTGTGCTGGGGGCTGGGACTGGGTCTTCATTTACTGGTCTTGCTTCTCTTTCGTCATTAGCTTGCTCGACATTTTGCGCATTCAGCAGCTGTTGGAAGTGCTACTTGCAAATATCTACAATTCCATGTGCTTCGTTGACTATTTTTCCTTCATTGTTTCGAAGAGCTTGTGTCCCGGTTCTGAAACAAGAAGCTAATGGCTTCGATCTTTTAAAGAAACGCTGTTCGTTGGTCGTCGACATTCGTCGATTTTGACATTTCTTTCACATGTGAGTTATAATTGGTTGCGAACACGCGCGAGCGTATTGTTCGTTGGTTGATGCTCGTAGTGTGGATTATGTGGAACGCGAATTGAGTTTGAAGCTATATTTCTATCGTTTTGTTGAGACTTTGTGAGGAAATAGGTCTTCAATCACTTTTTTTTCATTCATTCGTCGTTCGTTGGTCGTGTTCATGTGAATAGTGATTGAGAGAAATTCCTGAAATGAAGAAGCGATGTGATGCGATTGCTTTGTCAGCCATTTCGACGCAAATGACTTGTAACAACAATTTCAATCATTACCGTCATTTTCTCACTGGGAATTATGTTCCACCAAACGCTTTTGATTTTGTCAAATAGGACTCCTTTAGTTTGGTTTTAGATATCCTATCCAGATCGTATTTACGAACGACTTCAATAACTAAATTTGGATAAGCTCGTATGACAGAAGAGTAAATTCAAGTTTATCAATTCTTAATTAAACCAAGAAAACAAACTAATCAGAACCTGTGTAGCACCGAAAAGCCTGCTTAGGGACAAGACAAAATTTTTAATTTGTTAAGCGGCCTAGTTTTAGTGTGTTTTAAAAGAGGAGTTTTCGTTCGACACAATGGAATATTACATATTTATATTTATGCTCATATTTTTAACAGCGATTTGTACAAAATATTATTTAAGATTAAGCTATTGCACCTGCACAAATCAGTCTTGAATTTAAATTGCCTTTAATTTGAGGAATGTCTTGGCCACATTTAATCGAAGATCGAAACCATTCTTCAAACATTGCAATTACCCAATAGTAGCCACTTGCGCTGCGCTGAATAACAAATAAATTCCAGACCAAGACCACAGCAAACAATATACTCTCTCTCTCTCTATCTCTCTTTGTCTCTATCTCTATTTCTATGCCTCATTTTTTACTTCACCTCAAATTCCTCTCTTACTTCAAAACACCTGAATTCATCCAAACTCAAGCGGGAGAGTGTAAATTTGACGAAAAAGGTAAACAACCAAACGAAACAAACTCAAAAGTCAGTTAGATCGATGTAGACACCAGGTAGCAGGTAGAGAAGACAGAAACAGCGATCAAAAACAAAAACCACAATCCACAAGTTGTTAAGACTTCACAGTGCCAGTCTCCAGTCAACGTTGTCGATTCCAAGTCGTGCTCAAGTCACCGTTTAGTCATTTGCTAGACGTTCGTGTTGAAGGTTCCTTCTCTCTCTCTGGTCGAACATTGAACGGTCGTTTTCTGTTTTTGAATATATTCAAAAATTCATGCCCCAGCGGAATTTCGGGCTCCTTAACCCAAACAATAAGGATTAAGTGCTATTAAACTTGTGTGAAAAAAGGTTCTAAGCTTCTCAACCAGATTAGATAGAAGTCGAAAAAAAAAAAACAGAGCGTGTGAATCGAGTGTAGTGCAATATCGTATTACGCGACCGCCTATACGCCCGGGCTTTGGAATTAAATTTGCAAATATTTGCTTGCAAGATAAAAAAAAAAAAAAAAACAAAGCCAACACCACCCAACTGGTATCTAATTCAATTCACCTGGTGGGCACCTCGAGCACCAGGCTCGGCCACCGCAGAGGTATCTCTACTCCAATTCCAAAACCCCGTGTCCGGCCTCTCTGTGCCGCGCTAGCACCAGTGAACAGTTGCAATCGTCCGATCGGAACGACGACAACGGCCACGACCACGACTACAACAAACGGACCAACATACCGCAAATATTTTTGTTTTTCTTCATCTTAACGTATTCGTGTGATTATTTTTGTTTTGCGGTTTTGTGATCAATTTTTGTTGTATTTGTTTTCATTTTATTCGAGTTTGTTGGATTCAATGTGATTTAGAATAAAAAAAAAGACAAACACCACCCAACGCTAACCCAGAGACTGATCTTGCTCCCCAGAGTGTTGGAGACAGGAAAAAAAATAAATAGAAAAGAAGCAGCGACGAGGGAGAGTACCTGTTTTTTTTAGCTGTCAAGTTAAACACAAATTGTCATAATTATTTTTGACCTTAAGCACGTCTAATGTAAGTGTAGCTTTGGTAATTATTTAGAATGTATCTTTAAAAGTTATTTCTTATTTTCCTTCCACTTCCATCCAACAAAAAAAAAAAAAAAAAACGGAACTCACGAAGATGAGAGGAGAAGATCTTGTTTAAAAAAGAGCGATAGTTAGAAGATCAAAAATAAAACGTTAGTTGTTGATGGCCACGAGTGCGATCCGATCGTGTTGTTTTTAAAATTGACGTGTGAATGTTGTTGATTCTTCTTATTGTTTTTTTTTTTTTTTTTAATCTTTTTGGGTTTTTTTGTTTGCTTTTTAAAAAAATCTACACTAAGCGTGGGTAGCATAATTTGAAGAAGAAAAAAAAGGTTAAAAAATCATAAATTGTCTTATGAATGGCAATGAGAATAGAAACATGGAAAGCCATTAAGTATTTATTCAATTTTGATGTTTTTTTTTTTTTTGGAATGTCAATGAACGCGCTACGCAAATTACCTGAGCATTAACGTATAATTCGATTTTTGAAAATTTCCACTTCCAGGCAGTTAAATCGCAAAAAATTCAACATCCGGTAGACATCTTGCTGCTGGCTTGATTAATTTGGAAGAAGATTGTTGAATTCAACACGAAGATTGTTATATTGTTTTGCCTTTTTTTATAATTTGCGCCCACTCAAGGGATTTTTATACCCTTTTTATGCCAGAGACACAGTGAGTGCATTAGGAAGAAGAGAAGGGGTTGAAAAGGAGGTGTCGGTGTACATTGGTCTTAAATTCTTGAACATTGTAATGACTGGGAAAGACAGAGTGTGGAAGAGAGTTCCACATTCGCGTAGTACGGCTAAACAATGATTCTCTATACTTAAGAGTACGTCCGAATTCAGGCTCGAGGGTAAACTGACGGGCATTCCTATAAGCGCGAGTAGAGAGGAGGAATGCAACTTGCTATTTCACAAGAGCAATTACCGTGAAAGTAGCGAGAGAACAAGGAGAGACACGCTACGTTACGGCGGTGGTCTAAAGGAGTGAATGCGTCAGTGATGTCTCTATCACCGATCATTCTCAAGGCTTTTCTTTGTTTACCATCCAAGAGGCTTAAGTAAGTTACTGGAGCACCAGCCCAAAGATGGGAATTGTACTCAAGTTTTGCACGGATATAAATCTTATAGATAACAGCCAGATCAGACGGGGAGATAAATTTCTTGCTTCGTTTTAAGAAATTCAAACATCTTGCGACATTTTTGGCGACATCGCGTATGTGTTCGGTCCACAAGAGTGGTCAGTGATGCACAAACCGAGAATCTCGAGATGTTCGGTCTCTTTGATGATGAAGTGCCACTCATAGACAGTGGCAAGAGGGGTATATCTCGCTTCAACGATACCAGACATCAGTGAGTTTTCGAAGCATTAAACTCTAAACGGTTCTTAATTCCCCATTGGACAATGCTGTTTAAGTCAGAGTTTAATGAGCTTATCATATCTTGCCGTTGCAGTTCCACATCCGAGGAGGAGGGATGTGAATCTGGAAAAGAATATGAGAAGCTAAGGGTACTATCGTCAGCGAAACAATTTATTGGATTAGAAGTAACAGACAGGAGATCATTATAAAAATGAGAAAGAGGGTCGGTGACAAAACGGAGCCCTGGGACACGACAGCACTTATATTGTGGGTTTCGGACTTGAATCCTTCCGTTCAATACAACTTGTATTGAATGGTTCGAAAGAAAGTTTCCAACGATTAGGTATGATTATTGGCAAATCCGTAAGCACAAATTTGTTTTTGAGGGAGAGGGAGGTAATTTTCGAGGTGATTTTTTTTATCGTCAAATATGAAAGCCAGAAACAATCTGTTTTTGTATTGTTAAATACAATTGCTTTGCAAAACGATGCTGGATGCTTCTAGAATTAGTGAAGTATTTTAGAACGTAACCATAACCACTTAAACTATAAAGCACATATCATGCACGAACGACGACCAACGAATGAACGAAAATTCGTCGATTTTAACATTTCTTTCACATGAGAGTTTTTAATTCGTCGCGAATGAAATGAATGAGGTTAAACGCGCGCGAACATTTTGTTCGTTGGGAGTGTGGATGATGTGGAACGCGAATAGAGTTTGGCAGTTCGTATCAACTACAATTCTTTTCGCGACGAATAAATTTGTTTTCTCAAATTTATTAACATTTGAGATTAAAAATTTAATTTATGCATCACAAATCAAACATTAACTTCACTTCTATCGTTTTGTTGACAATTTGTAAAGAAATACGGCTCCAAACGTATCTAAAATCACTTTTCTTCATTCATTCGTCGTTCGTTGGTCGTGCTCATGTGAATGGTGCTTAATAGGACCATTTTAATGAACCGTTGTTTTATCCTTTTACGGATGCAACACAAACGACTAAAACACAAACAACGCCTTAGCCTTGTCTTCATCTACATAACGATGAGTTTTCTTGAATGACATTTCTCCCTCCATCATCCTTTGTATATGGAACAGCTAGTACTACCAAGATTGGTTTTCTGCTTGGTTTGACAGATCTTCTGTCAAACCAGGCAGAGAACACACATTACAAACTTATGTAAAAAAAACTGCTTCTGTGAAAAATTCTAAAGATGACACCACCATCGTTTTCCATCTTGAGACTACTCCCCAAATAGATATACAAAGCCATCATCACCATCGCTCCAAAAGGAATAAATCTTGTTTGTATCCTTTTTTCAGCTGTTGAGCTGTCAGACAAAGCAAATGGTTTGCATATTTGAACTAGAGCTTCCGTTTGAAGTCTAATTACGTAACATTACGTTATTTTCTTTACGGTTGTCAAACAAAAAGTAAGGCCTTTGTATATTGAACAACCAGTACTATCAAGATTGGTTCTCACTCACAATGAGAGACAAAAGGAGATCGGAAACTGACTTATCTGCTACTCTCCGGATACCGCAAATTTTATTTTACTGTTACCTCGTGTATGTGAATAAATGAGCAAAAACAGCAACAAAAATGAGGTGGTTTGCTCAAGGTTACTGAGATAGTATTGGTAAAAAAACATGCACACTCTTGCAGTAAACTTGAACCATAGCTTCTAGGCAATGTCATTTTGACAGCTTCGTTTTATATCTCCCTTTTAAACTCATCTCTGCTCACAGTATAAACTTTTGTAAAAAAAAACTACTTTGAAAATTTTCAAGATGGCGCTACCATCGTTTGTCGTCTTGAGACTACTACCCAAACATTGCTTATGTATATACAAAAGTCGAAGCTAAATTGTGATAGCATGCATTGACGTTTAAAACGTCAGCCGAAGTCAAAGCTAAAGCGTGTTTGTGTATTGGCCATAAGTGCTTCCGATTTTGATTCCGATTTTTCAAGAGAATGTAATGGCTGATAACGTGAATTGTGAATTTTGAACGATAAGGGTACTGACAGTGGCATGGAGTTTTTGGAATGACAAGCAATCCTGGACCTGTCTTCAATTTCAATACAAAAACTCGGTTGATATGACTCTAAATAACGCCTACCGTTGACACAATTGTTCCCAATCTTATTTTCGAAGAAAATGGCAAAACTCACTGTCAATGCATTGACTTTTCGACAAAATTGTGCTAGTTTTCCGAAAATATCAGATGCCTCAATTCTGTCTATTGTCATTACCTTACTTACTTATTTACTTATTTTAGGTGGCGCTCTGGTCGAGTCCCTTGCTAGCTGTCTCCAGTTTCTCACGCTAAGTTGGTTGATGCCATCTGACACTTGTGTGTTCAACCTGAACTGCGGTTTTCTTCTAGATTCACTCTTCTGTCAAGACTTTTGTCGATGAATAGCTCGGATTGTTCTTGGTTGAATTCTCGTCTCTATTCTCCATGTATGCCGCCCGGAACCGAAAGTCACGCGAAGAATTTTTCTCTCAAAGCAACCTATAGCGCCTTCATCGGTTTCTGCTATTTCACTGAACCAAATCTTTGGACCGAGATGTTAAGGGTCATAAAAAGTGACACCTTAGTGGCTAGGAGAGGATTACACTAGTCGATTACCTTCTTAGCCCACAGAGGCAGTCAGTATGGTAAGAGTGAATCTTTGTTTGACGTTTATTCCAAGGCATCAATTCTGGGGTACCCTTCCTTGTAGACGGCACTAACTTTGCTTTGACGCATATTTTTTGTCTCACTCCGGCTTGTTGACATTACCACTGATATGAAAGTGTGCCTTGTCAAAACGTTTATCCAATTCAAGTGCGCAACGTACGACTAGGGCAGCCATGACCATACCAGAGGTATGTCATAAGCTTGATGAGAAATTTGACAGTTGACTGCAATATGATAAATAATTTCTGAATAAAAAAAAAAAAAAAAAGTCGAGGACACTCCAGTTACCAGAATTCATACTCCGATCTTTTCAATCTACCATAAACTCTCAAAAAGAGGATTCCCAGATTGACAATTTAAAGAATTTCCACATCAGACAAGGTCATCAGTTCGCAATGAGATTTTCTCCAGTTGATCGTCAAATACACATTAGTAGATTATAAATAAAGTCATTCAGCGTTATGCAATTGTGTGGATGTGATAAACTCAGATAGCAATTAGTTGGGTTGGGTTCAAATTGAGTGCAGACGCAATGACAAACGAACAAATTACACAGATGTAAGAAGTTGAGATACCTGAGCTTGTGATTTTCTCAGTGTAGGTACGCTCATTAAGATGCTCGATTAGATGCATGTTTGGAAATGTACTTTTGCTTCTGTATATCTCCCTTAAGTGGGTCAGAGAACTGTCTTTGGTTAACAAATAATTGGAATATGATGAAAGCTAATTAGGGTATTTTGTGATTAAAAAACTACTTAATTTCCGATAGCGGTCTAAAAAAACTGTCGAAAGACATTCAATTTATTTTAATTGGAAAAGGGTTTATCAACTTTCATTTTTCTCAAGCTAACAAAGTTTAAGAGACAAACTTAGTCCATCCCTCATAACACTCTTTTTTCAGCCGAAACTAAAAACAGTAAAAGTTCTCTCAACAGCTATCATAGTAATTACTCACAGTTCAATTAATTTACAACGGTACCTAACCTATACATCTCAAGAGAAAAAGCATGTGGATTCATCTAATTAAATATACTTAATTCCCATAAAATTAGTTGCGTTCCTTAAAACAAAACAAAAATAAGTAAACAACAAGAAACAATAATTACCCTTTATAACAAACCTACCCAACCCACCTATACCATCTCGCCTTCGCTTCCAGCTTCCACGCCACTAACATAGCGTAATGATCAATTATGTATAATTTGTTGTTGGTTTTTTGTTTGTTAAAACAAAAATTTGCATTTAATTGCAACACAATTCAGTTGCATGCGAAATTGCTATATACCCACCTCGAATGAAGCACTTTTTTATTCGACAAAAAAAAACCATTCAAATGTGCTATCCCTTGCCTATCATCATTATTTGACTGCTGCGTCTCATGCTATGACGTAAGAGTGCATGGAATTTTTCGCTATTATTTTTGTGCAATTTGCAATAAATTTCCAAATGGAATTCACCACACAAAAGAAAACATCCGCAAAAGTGTATAAATGTGTGTGAGAGAGATAGAGTATCCCCATCCAATAACGTAATGAAAAGAAGGCCCACGTTCACACAGTTCACACATCACACTTCAACCGCATTATGTTTACTCGTTTGTATTGCGCTATTCTTTTTGGGGCTTGTGCTCATATCGATGAAAATCTAAGACACAGCCGAAGGTGTTCACTAGACCGCAAATGGTGGGTTTAACCACCAAAAACTAATGTGCATTGGGTGTAGGAAAGTTTGTTTGTGTACTTGCTTCTGTGAGCACATTCCTGAAGTTGGCGTTAATACTTGATTTTGTTTTTTTGAAGTATTTGGTTGCAAAATTAAAAAGAAGAAAAAAGAAAAGGAATTTTCGTTGCCAAAGATTAAGAGACAAGTGGGATTTTTTTTTAATTCTATTTATTAAGAAGTGTAGAACTATAAGTTGGCAACGCCGCCGGTGTCTACTGAAGGTCATTTTGTCACCTGTAAAGTGATTTGTTTTTAAAATAACACTTGTCATCTAAATGTTCGATTTCATCGGTTTTGATTTTGATTTGAAATTCATAAGAGAACTGTCACTTTTGCCCAATTGAACGCTCTCAGACCCGTCAAACACGATTCCAAATTGCCCAATGACGTTCTTTAACTTCCTTAAACTTCCAAAAACTCACATAAACTCTCGAATTCCCACACTTTTCTTATCTTTTACTCAAGTTTTGGTAAGTTCTGTCAGTTTTGAAGGATAAAAATATTTATTCTATTTCCCGATCTCACACCCAACAATTTCTTTCGGGAGATTTGTGAGTTCTGTCAAGTGTGTTTTACGTGCATAAATAATGACACTTCTTGTCACTTGAATTGCTGAAATACAAACGCAATTCAACTTTATCTTCGTCTACGTTACTATTGGGTTAGGTTGAGGGGCTGACAGTTGATGGCATTACCTTCACACTTAGATCAATGCAGATCCATTGTGATACCCGTGAGTATTGCTACTCAAGCTAATATAAATCTATGTGTTGAGTTAATCAAGCCATGATGAAGTTCAAGATGTTAGTAACTGGAGCACTACAGATACAGAGTTTTTGTACATCCCCGAAGAAATGGTTGCCGGCCAATTTCTTCATTTGGTAGAAAAGTGCGGGTCAGTGACATAGAAGATGTGAAGTGTCTTCATGCACCTCATCTTCTGCATAGATCATCCGAACTGATTCTTATCTCTTTTCTTATGATATCCTAACAGATTATGTCCGGTAACATTGCTTACAAGAGATCGAAGTGATCTCTTGTGTAGTTGCATGATTCTTTTCCGTTTTTTGTTTGTTAAAACAGGGCGAGATCCTTCTTGTAGTGCCGCAGGTGTCAAGAAGGTCTCACCTTTCATCGACCTTAATAGTTATTCTTTTTGAGATTTCCTATTTTGAATAACAGGTAATCTTGCTGATTCATCGGCTTTCTCGTTGCCTGATATATCGTTGTGGCCTGGGACCCAGCAGGGTCTAATGTTATGCTGTGCGCCAAGAACCTAAAGCTCCTCGCGGCAGCATGAAACAAGCTTTGATATCACCTCAGTTGCAGTAATCGCTTTTATTGCCGCTTGGCTCGCAATCATTAATACCTGTTTAGCAGCTCCGCTTGCAAGACGCTACTCTAGTCTTGAAGCCTAAGCAAGGCGGTTAACTTGAGAGATTCAGAATAGAGGCCTGCATCTACACCAGTATCCATCTTAGAGCCATCTGTATAGACAGCTATTTATGACTCACCGGAGTATGATATGTTATCTATCCATTCCTCTCTGCTTGGAAAAGCAGCCGGTTTTATAGTCTGTCGTAGACCCATATAATTTTATGAAGGATCTTAGCATGTCCTATGGAACTGTTTTTCCAGACTTTGGTCTGACTAAGTCACATGGAACTTGTAGCTGCAGATTGTTGAACAAAGAGATCTAGGGATTTTGAATTGAGGATAACTTCCAGTCCGGCAATTGGTGTCATTGCCCCTGTATGTTTTGAGGTTCGTGTTCTTTTCTAAAGCTTCCCACCAATCCAGATTACCATAAGTAAGTATTGGTCTAATTATGGCCGAATACATCCATCTGATAATTTTGGGGTTTGGTTCCCAGGTTTTCCCGAAAATTCTATTGCAGAAGTAAAAGGCGATCGACGCCTTTTTATATCTATCTTTGGTGTTCAGATCCCAGTTTGGTTTATGATCAAGGATTTTAAGAGGCAGCTTTCAATTGAAGGTACTTTAAAATCGGGTAATTTACGTTTGTTAGTAAACAGCACTAGTTCTCTTCTGTCTTAGCTGGATTGACAGTTCCAAGTTTATTTACTTTACGGTCTGTTCGCTAATAGTGGATAAGAACTTGCCAGTCGTTAGCAATGATTGTCAGGGTAGGCTTTTATTTTTACTCCTGTTTATTTCAGCTTGGAGAGTATGCTATTCATGACAAAAACCCAGAGTAGTGGTGAGAAGACTAAGCCCTGTGGGGTGCCCCTGGATGTGATAACTCTCACCTTTACGATTACGATGCATCTACTTAGTTTAATTTGAGTTATATTTCTCCCTCCATAATCATCATTCCACTAAAGTAGGTTAGTAGAAATGGCTGTCCTACTTACGCGTAGGACACAATTAGTGCTGAATGCGCTGTTTTGATACCATACCTCGTGAGATTCTAAATAAATTAAATAATGGGTTATGGATGATGTATGTTCTGCACGTACAATCCTATGTATAATGTTGTATTATTCTCCTACCTTACGGTCTATTATGTATTTGGTCAGAATATAGCCCTTCACAGCTCCCTTCACTCTCACTGCCAGTGAGTTGTGAAGGGCTGATCCTTGTCTAGCTAGCTCATCTGCCTTCTCATTACCCTCATAGCCCCTCTGGCCCGGTATCCAGATAAGAGTGACGCTCATATCAAGTTCCTTGAGTTCCTCTCTGCATTGCTGGCCTAGTTTAGAGAATGATAAAGCTTAATCAATGGCTTTAATAGCTGCCTGACTGTCTGTTAGTACAGCTTCCTTGTGGTTCTGTGGGATATCTTTCAGGGCTATACCTACAGGCTTCCCTTACCGCTAATCATTCCGCCTAGAATACACTCGCAAAATCGGGAAGTCTATGGGATTATGAAATCTTAAGAGATTCACAGAAGACACCTGCACCAACACCGCATTCCATCTTCGAACCATCCGTGAAGATAGTTTAGATAGATAGATAGACTTCGACTCAATATAATAATATTTGTTGACTTATCTTACAGCTGTTGAATTGTCAAAGAAATCAAATGTTCAGCTTATTTGAACAATAGCTTCCGTTTGTAGTCACATTACGAAACATTACGGGTACTTTCTTTGACGATTGTCAAGTGATACGTGAGGTCGAAGCTGCATTGTGATAACAAAAATGTTAAAATCTGATTTAAAATTAAGAAGTAAATTCTCTTCTTTTCAGAACTGTCACTTTTGTCATCTCTCAGAACTGTCAAAAACTCCATTATGATCTGTCTTCACGGCAACACCGGTTTGTTGGAAAATTCTTCGTTATACTCAATAAGAAAAAAAGTATTGCCAGATTGACACTCTATTTCCGATCGTGAAACTCGTAAAACACCAACACCAGGTCTTTTCAGTCAAGAAATTGTCAAAAGCGGGAAAAATGTGTCATGCACTTTCTGAGATAAAACAAAAACAAAAGGAAATTCGGTCGCACGGCTCACCAAAGTCGTAAAAAAAGTTATACCGGATCAACTTAGTTGGGCTTAAATATTCAAAGAATTTTCAAACAAAACTAGTTTTAGTATTTAGCGCATTCCCGCATTTTTTTCACTTAAGCCATCGTATTCGGCGCTGTTTAAGCCTCTAGTCCCGCACAACATGTTCCAATAAAACCAAAAAAAAAACAAAGAAAACCCTCAAAAACCACAAAACAAAAAATTATCATTCCGGCGTGAATTTGAGAATTTGCTCCACCAAGTTACCTACCACCTTTGAGGCCAAAAAGCAAGGCAACACGAAAAAAAAATGTTAATAACAAATGCTTGATTTTTTTTTCATTTATTGAAAAATTAGCATTCACCTGTGCAATCGTAAAGATATGAAATAAGAAAAAAAAATCGCTACGGCTCCAAATGGCTAGTCGGTCGGATCGAAAAGTGAAGGCAGCCCCATACCGACGACCGATCGTAGCACCATTGAAATGTTTTTTGCGTGCTGATTGGAATTGTTTATTTATAAATATTATTTGACATCGAAATAGACCCCCCATGTCTCGAACGTCTCTGTTCGAGTTCTTCACGTCTACAAAGATAGAGTTATGTGGGTTTTGAGAGAGACAAACAAAAAAAATGTTTCTAAACTTCATGTGTGTAGGTTTTCGTTTTGAGCGGAATTTATTAGTCGATTTTTTGCTTAATTTTGTATTTAAGAATGCAGATTAACTGGTTTTTGTTGGTGTTGTGTGTTTAATTGAGATTTGAATGAGTTTTTCTAACTTGAATCATGAAAATATTTATTTCAATAAGAGGTAAGGTAGGTATATTGTTGTCGAAGAAAATAATATTTCCTTTGAGCTCAAGATAGTTTGGTTCAAATTTTTATGTCTTCACAGTCGTTAAGCTTTAAAATTATGGTGGAACGTCGTAAACTATTGAATTGAAAAACAAGAAACCAAACGGTGCAGTTGCAACACTTTCTTTTTTGTTGTATCTAATCCATGTCTGTTCTGCTAATTATTGGCAAATAGTTCTTGGCTAATTGAATTCTCTTTGTAAGGTTCGCAAATTAGCCAATCGACTTCTTAATGGTGATGCATGTTCATTGTACAGCGCATTGCTACTCGTATTTGTAATTAAAAAACAATTATGACTTCAGCGAGTTCCTATTTTCGAAGTCTATTCAATTACATTTTTAATACAAAAGTCTGGGTTGATCTGTGTTTTTTGTTTTGCTGGATTTAATTTGATGTTGTAGATTGAAAATCAATTATTTATCCATTTCGAATGGGAATTTGGAAAATCTTGTATCATTTATTTTGAGAGCGTGGAAAAAATGATGCACTAGGAGCCATTTTGTCAGCTGTTAAGTGATTCCAACAAGTTGCCGCTACCACCGCAGCTCGTGCTGCAATTGATTTGATGCAGAAAGCGATTGGTAACAGCATTATAATGACAGAAGATGGTGAAAAATAAATCAAAGTAAAAATAGTTTTACATTTCGTACTGCCAAAAACACTATGTTGCCAAAATTTGTATGAAGAATTGCCAATTAAAATGCAATAGCTTAAAATACTCAAAAACCTTCCGACCTTATTTACTGACTTACTTACTTAAGGTGGCGCTACAGTCCGGGGTGGAGTTGGGCCTCAACCAACAAACCTCTTCAGCCAGCTCGATCCCTAGCTTGCTGTCTTCAGCTTCGCATGCCGAGTTTGTTGAGATCGTCTTCAACATGCACTCGCCACCTGAGCCTTGGTCTTCCTCTACTGCGTCGTCCCTCTGGGGTTATTCGAAAACTTGACGGGCCGAAGTATTGATGACTATCTTCTCCACGTGACCAAGCCATCTGAGTGTCGCTGCACAGCCCGTACAGTTCTCGGTTAAACCTTCTCCTCCATTTACCTTAGAACTTTTCTCTCGAACCGGCCTAGGGTGCTTTCATCCGTTTTTTCAGTGCCTATGCTCAGGGGCGGCAGAACACACTTTGTTTAGGTGGGGTGCATGGTAGCATGGCCTAGTATATAACGAAGCCGAAGATTTGGCCGAATGTTTTTTTTTTTTTTTTTTTGCCGAATTCGACCAAAGCCGAAGCCGAAGCCGAACGTTCGGTCGGACACTAACTAAAATTAAGAGCGAATTATTGCAAAAATATTCATAATTTCATAAAATTGTTTTCCTCAATTGACTTTAAAAAAAATTGGTATATTTCCAAAGCCAGTAAGTGATGTGCACCACATGCTCAGAAATTTAAGGTGGGGTCCATATCCCATCCACCCCATACCTTCTGCCGTCCCTGCCCATGCTTCTGCACCATATAGATATAGCAGGACGGGAATGATGTGGGTCTTATAGAGCATCACCTTAGTTGCCCGGTAGATGGCTTTACTATACTCAAATGCTTCAGTATGAAGGATTATCACCTTGTCTAAAGCTTTTTTTGACATCGATGACGTCGCATCGGTGATGTCGTTACCGACTTTAATGAAGCAGCCGTTATGTGAATATTTGATCGATGGTAGACTTTCCTGGTCTAAAACCACACAGATATGGACCTATCAGTTTGTTGACAAACGGCTTCAGACGTTCACATAGTACTGCAGGAAAAAGATCTTATATGCGATGTTTAGGAGACTGATGCCTCTGTTAGTTGGTGCAATTTAAAGGGTCTCCTTTCTTCAGAATCTGACAAACAATGCTGAGATTCCATTCACGGGGCATGCTCTCTTCCGACCGTTACAAGTTGGTGCATACTCCTAACCAATTCATCGCCGGCTGCTTTGATGAGTTCGGTAGTGATGCCGGCAGCACTCGCGGCTTTGTTGTTTCTAAGCTTAGATCTTGCTATCTTCACTTCCTCAGGGTAGGCGGATATCTGGGCTTGCGTAGCGTCGTCTTCATTGAATGGTTCATTCTGCTTGAAAGCGGAATTTGATTCGTCATCGCCGTTGTACAGTCTGGTCCTTCCATATCCTCAGCATTGACTGCGATTCTACTACGATATTTCCTTGTTGATCTTTACAGGCTTCAGTTCGTGCTCGGTAACCTTTTACCTCTTGGTAAAACTTCCGAACCGAAACTACCGTAGTGTCCGCAGTTTAGTGGTTAGGTGTGTTGGCTGCTAAGCAGTACGTTATGAGTTCGAATCGTAATCGTGCCGATAGTTTTTATTTCATCTTTCACGGGCACTGCCTCTTGCGAAGACGTGACAAAACTTCCGAGAGTACTATCTGTCATGAAAAAGTGCTTCTCAACTTTGCCGTTCGGAATCGGCGTTAAATTGTAGGTCCCCTCAATTCTTCATACGCACCTAGAGAATTGTTGATGAGAGTAAGCCACTTAGGCCTTGGCTCTTCAAGAGCTCACGCGCCACTCAATTTATTTATTTTTAAAACTTCCGAACCTCATTCCTGTTTTAAAGTCCGTCAATATCCTCGATGGATCGCTTTTCATGCTCTCTCTTTTTCATTCTGAAAAGCTTGTGTTCTTCTCTTCTCTTTTTTCTCGTAGAACTCTCGAGCTGATCTCGTCCTCCTGTGCAGCACTTCTTTATATGCTTTTTGCTTGGCAGCATGTACCTGCCTGAATTCATCATCAAACCAGGGGTTGCTTCTGGCCTTGTTTGTTTATAATTTTTGTAATGGAACTAAAATCAATTTTTCTGATCAAATCTTTTGTTTTGCTTGCTAAGGACAATACGATCTCTTACAATATGAAGCTTAAAAGAGGCGTGAAGGAATGAGCAAAAGAAACGATTTATATTTATGTTAAACGCTTTGAAATTCAATAAACTATAATTTGGAACCAAGTTTCATCCATCAATAAATTCATCCAAAAATGCAATAATTTTGTCTTCAGTCAAAATTAGTGGCGCAATTTCAACCCATTACCTAATCATTGTTTTTTTCTTATCTACAGCACGTTTGTAATTTTCCATCTATTATTAAGGCTATTTACATTTTACTAAACTTAAAAATTCAGAAGATAACAAAAACTATTTATGCATTTTAAAATCGAATCAATAAAAAACCGGTATCTATACAAACTAACATTTCAAATGGTAGAGGATTTGGTTTTTGTTTTTGTCTAATCAAGAATATGAAGTGTCGGCTTGTTTGCCTATGCCTTCGTGTTCGAATAGAAATACGTGATTTCAACTAAGTCCACGATATGACTATCAATTGAAATTCTGAAGGTGTTTCAAGAACATTTTCGATGTGTCGATTTTTATTTACAATTTTGTTATTATGAAGTCAAAACAATCAAATGCACTGCTCATAAAGTCATAAGCGTACAAATTAAATAGAAATCTTAAAATGAAGTAAGCAATCGTTTGTGGTGTGATTTCATGAATGATGATTCTAGGAATTGCGAGTTTCGATGGAATTCTTCGTTGTGATTCCGTCATTTTTGTGCAATAAGTCACCAAACAAAAGAGTTGATGTTCAAACTTTTAAAAATTATTGTTGACTCATTTGATTCATTAAAGAGCCCAAAAAGCAATAATGCTCACGGTCACTATAAATTTCGTTCTTTTTGCTCATATAATGATTCATAAACAAAATAGTTGACAGCGAGTTTTAATGTCGGAACTTACTTATGGTGGCGCTACAATCCAGGTCGGACCAGGGCCTCATCCAACAAACGTCTCCAGCCAGCTCTGTCCCTAGCTAGCTGTCTCCAGTTTCGCACGCTAAGTTGGTTCAGGTCCTCTACCACCTGTGTGCTCCACCTGAGTCGCAGTATTCCTCTTGTGCGACGTCCTTCCGGGTTGGATTCGAAGACTCTACGAGCCGGAGCATTATTTTCCATTCGCTCAAAATGACCCAACCATCTAAGTCGTTGGACCTTTACTATTCTGGCTAGGTCAGTGTCGCTGTACAGCTCGTACAGTTCTTGGTTGAACCTTCGTCTCCATTCTCCATTAACGCAGACAGGACCGAAAATCACTCGTAGAATTTTTCTCTCAAAGCAGCCCAAAGCGATTTAATCAGATGTTGTTATAGTCCATAGTCTCTGCGACCATACATGAGGACCGGGATGATGAGGATTTTGTAGAGTATCACCTTAGTTGCTTGGGAGAGTACTCAATTGCCTTCTTAGTCCAAAGAAGCAGCGATTGGCAAGAGTGATTCTTCGTTTGATTTCAGCGCTGGTGTTGTTGTCTGAGCTCATAGCGGATCCTTGGTAGACGAAGTCCTTAATTAACTCGAAGTTAAATCTGTCTAAGCTGACGTTTGCTCCAAGACGTCGATGTTGGTAGCCCTTTCTTGTCGACAGTATTAACTTGGTCTTGCCCTCGTTTTCCGCTAGACCCATCTTCCTGGCCTCCGTCTCAAGGCTCACAAACGCTCCACTGACATCACGCTTTGTTCTTTCAATTATGTCAATATTGTCTGCGTATCCTAGTAGCTGGACGGACTTTTGAAAGATTGTGCCTCTGGTGTTGACGTTGGAGTTTTGCACAATATTTTCAAGAACGATGTTGAAGAAATCGCATGACATCGCATCGCCTTGTCTAAAACCTTTTTTGACATCAAAAGCGTCCGTTGGATTTTTGCCGACCATGATGGAACAGCGTGAGTTTTCCATTGTCATCTTGCACAGATGGACGAGTTTTTCTGGGATGCCAAAACTAGACATTGCTCATAGTCGCTGTCATACGCGTCCTTGAAATCGATGAAAAGATGGTAGGTATCGATTTGAAGTTCCTGGGTCTTCTCCAAGATCTGCCGTAGGGTGAACATTTGATCGATGGTGGACTTTTCGGGTCTGAATCCACACTGATAAGGACATATCAGGTTGGCTTCAAACGTTCACACAGCACGACAGACAAGATCTTATAGGCGATGTTAAGGAGAATTATACCTCTGTAGTTGGTGCAGTTCAGGGGATCTCCTTTTATGAGGGCATACGATGATGAGGTTCCATTCATCGGGTATGCTTTCCTCCGACCAAATTTAGCAGATGAGCTGGTGCATGCTCCTAATCAAATCATCTCCAACTGCTTTGTACATTTCGGCTTACGGCTAGCCCGTCTGTTGCAGCGGTTTTGTTCGACTTGAGTTTAGATATCGTGCATGCAGTTACTATTTTTGTCTGGTGTCTTCTGTCTTTATTTTTAAAGGGAAGTAATGAAAAGACCGGAAACGGAACAAATTCTTACTGTTTGAATCAGAAAACGTCATTCTTAACCACTTGCAAAAGAAGTTTACTTAAATTGCTTACCAGCAATATTTGTCACCAAGTTTGTTTAAGTAAAAAGCATGTTGTTAGCCTGTCCGAATGACTGGAAAGGGTTGTGATGATACTTTTGTTTTTGGTAGGTACCTCGAAAGTGCAAAAACTAATTACCCGCTTAATTTTGAAAATAAATAAAGTTGTTTTGATACAAGCTTCAGTGTAAGAATTTCCTTTTTAAATAAAGAGATTGTTGCACTCAATTATCATCTTCAAATATATTGCTCATCACTTCAATGTTGTTAACCTTTAGCGCGTAAAACAAGATAAGAAAAACAAACATCGAGCCTGAACACCTTGTTCAAGGCTCAGTAAATTTATTATTTAAATTAAAATCAAATGAATCTGCCATTATTTCATTAATCTTACACGCTATATTTGTAGTTGTTTTGAGTGCGGTGTCTTATTTGTTGGCTGAAGTGAGATTTGAGTCGCCTTTGTTAACAATCGGCCGGCAGCCGCAGGCGAACATTACTTTTGTGTTGTTCTCTTTTTGTTTGCCAGAAATCCCCGAAAGTCTAATTTGTTATTAAATTCAATTTAAATCCCGATATAGCTACGAGTGCTGTTGGTGTTGGTTTCTTTCAAGAAACAAAAAAATCAATTTGTCATAATGCTAAAACAGAAAAAGGTTTTCCGGAAATTGCAATAGACCTTGGTGTCACATGTTGCTTATTGAGCCTTCAAAAACAAAATAGGTGGTTCTGGGGATTTTTAGAGGGTCCAAACAACTCCAAATCACATTTGAAAACGCTTTGGCACTGACAGCAGTGAAATCATGAGATATCACCTGTCAGCCTGTCACTGTCAGCTCGTTGTAGCTGTCAAATTAACACAATTCATCTAATTGGTATTTTCTCAATCAGCATTAATCAGTCAATCGAAAATGAAATTGATGAAATTTCTTAAATGCCTTAGTCGAATCCCTTTTTGGATTGCGCTACGTATACGTACAGCGATCGATGGCACAATCACCGATTGGCACAAAAAATCATATCATGAGTTGCATACGCTACGCATCGAACTTAACTGTGCGTACGACGGCTCTTTACTTGTTTCACGATGCAAACTTTCACTAATGGACAAACATGCCAGAATTTTTTTTTCTTGTTCGTTTGGTACCAGTCTGCTGCGCTAACGCAATTTGAAGTGGACGCACCTATATATGACGTTTTATAAATATTTACAACTTTCCAATATTTCTTTTTCCAATTTTTCTTTTCATTCGATTTTTTGCTGCTTCTTATAATTTATTAATGTTTATGTGATTTTTGTTAACAAGACAAAAAAAAAAAAACCTGCCAGACTACCGGAATCGATGTTTAAAGAAAGATGGGGCAAATTTTAACCAAGTGACAGTTCATAACGATTTTAAACTTGATTTTTGAATTTGTCGAACAGGAAAGTGGTGTTGGTGTCCTCCAATTGAGGTAGACGCATTTCCTAAAGTCGTGATTTTACAGGAAATAGATTTAGGAACATGTCGAATCGACACCTAACAACTCTTCTTTGGCGTTAGAGGTACGTATGACAGCTTCTCTAAAAAGTAACTATACATAATGGATCATCTGTCAAAAGGTTTGATTTTCAATAGGCTTCTTTTGACAAATCCAATCAAACCGCTTTGCTAATTCCGTTCACCATTGCTTTACAAGTCATCTCTTAAATGTTCAGATGATAAACAAAACATGTCAGTAATCATGGCTCTAGAGCGGTCACCAATAACTATGACGTAACGTAGCCAGCAACGTGATTTTCAAAATAAATTGTACAATTTGGGTACGTTGTTCAGGCGTCAGTATACATATTCAGCCTTATCACGAATAAATTTTCCCTGGAGTTTTTTCCCAAATTGGGAACTTTGCTATCATGAATAATTTTCGAGAATGGGAAAAAGCTTAATTTCGAAAAATTCGTATCGCCAATAATTTTTTCCAGGGAACTTTTTCCTTATTTGGAACAGAATTTTCCCCAAGTAAGTTGTGTGGGAAAAACTTGCTGTGCATCACCATGAACTGAAATAGAAGACTATTTCTTTTTTTTTCTTTGGTGAAGAGAGGGGCAGAAATCGTGGGGCTAAAGATCAACTCGAAAAAACTTAATGGATGATACTCAACTTACAGCGTTGGTTCTACATTTAAGGTGGTTTGCTTTTAACAAAATGATTGTCAACTACTGTCATGTTGACGGATTTTATCACAGCACTGTGAACCCACCTAATCGGCGCAAGCACGCATCCAACATCTTGAACCTGCTCACTTTTTGAGAAGCAAATGTCAACTTTGGCCACTTTTTGGTAGTGCCTAAGTTTAGAGCACGACTATCAAACCACAAAAAAACACGTGCAGCCCCAAGAGAGAAGTTCAACAGCGGTTGCCTTAGCACTCCGGATAATGCCAGAGACTAAAGTGCGCGCCTGAGTGAGCGACTCTCCGCCGTCCTTCTAAATACCACAGATATCAACACCTTGTGAAACCAATACCGCGAACTAATAAAAAATGTAGCCGAGACCACCATAGGAGCCACCGCCGAGAAAGAACCCGTGGTATGATGATGATAGGAAGAAAAGAGCATCCGCAGTTTCTCAGTTCAAAGATCTAGAAGAATATCGGGCCAAGAAACCCACTCGACGTTTCCTTAAACCTTCGAAGCAATTGCTTATGGTTTCAGAAGTGGAACACAGGCTTTTCGAAACAGTGAAGGTAAACTAGTCACTGAAGCACAGAGAATTGTGGGTGTGTTCAAGTGACACTTCCAACAGCTGCTGAATTCGCATAATGTCGAGCGAGCCAATGACGAAAGAGACTCGAGACAAGTCAATGAAGACCCAGTCCTAGTCCCCAGCACAGAAGAGGTAGAAAGAGCCATCCAAAAGCTAAAAAATAACAAGTCCACCGGATCGGATGGCATACTTGCGGAAGTCTTTAAGCTTTTAATATGGAGAAGGTGATTTGATGAACCGCATACACCAAGTGTGGGAGGATGAATGCATATCCATGGGACTCCATATGCCTCATCTACAACAAAGGCGATCCTATGTCACGCAAAAACTACCGAGGCATATCCCTGCTTAATGTTGCATAAAAAATCCAATCCAATGTACTGTGTGAGTGTCTTAAGCCATTCTGCGATCGACGGTAGACCAAATTCACACTGAGCCAGATCCTGGAAAAGACCAACGAATTTCAAGTCGATACCCACTATCTTTTTATCGACTTCAAAGCTGCTAATGATAGCATCCACCGCCAAGAGCTTATGATGACGATATTTGAATTCGGGATCTCGAACAAACTGATCCGGTTGTGCCGCATGACACTGAATAAAACACAGAGCAGTGTGCAAATGGGTAACAGCTTATCCGAGTTGTTTCAAACATGCGCAGGGTTTAGATAAGGCGGTGCGTTGTCATGCGATTTCTTCAACATAATCCTGGAGCAGATAGTGCGCAAGCAGGTGTGAGCACGGAAAACACTATCTTCAACAAATCCACCCAGCTTCTAGGCCACGAGGACGAAATAGACATCATCGGTAGATATAAGAGAGCTGTGCTTGAGGCCTTCACAGCGATTGAAGAACAGGTGAAACTCCTTGGTCTTGAGGTGAATGAGGGAAAAAACAATGTACATGCTGTCAAAAGACAATCCGCCTATGACAAAACGTCATTGTTGATAGCAGCAATTTCGAAGTGGTTTAGTTGTTCATTTACCTTGGAACAAACATCAATCCCACAAAAAACACCTTAGTGGAGATCAGGCGAAGAATTACCCTACCGAACCTTACTTAAGGTAAGTAATTTGCTTACTTACTTAAGGTAAATAAGTTGCTTACTTACAGTCCGTTGAGGACTTGGGCCTCAATCAACAGTCTCCGCCAGCTAGCTCGGTCCTTAGCTAGTCGTCACCATTTTTGAGGTCCTCTTCCACTTGATAGCGCCACCTGAGTCGCGGTCTTCCTCTCCTCCTGCGTCCCTCGGGAATAGTGTCGAAGACTTTCCGGGCCGGAGCATTGGTGTCCATTCGCTCTAAATGACCGAGCCATCTGAGTCTCTGGACCTTGACCCTTTTGGCTAGGTCCATGTCGTTGTACAACCCGTAAAGTTCGTGTTGTATCTTCTTCGCCAATCCCCTTCAATGCACACGGGGCCAAAGATGACCCGAAGGACTTTCCTCTCGAAACAGCCTAAGGCACTTTCATCCGATTTTGTCAGGGTCCATGCTTCCGCACCATATAGCAGGACTGACTTTTACCTTAGTTGCTTGAGAGAGCACTTTTCCACTCAATTGCTTTCTTAGCCCAAAGAAACAGCGATTAGCAAGAGTTATTCTTCGTCTGATCTCGGCGAGACAAGCTCCTCTACTACCTCGAAGTTATATGTGTCTATTGTGACGTTCTGCTCGAGCCGTCGGTGTTGGGTGTCCTTCCTCGAAGACAGCATATACTTCGTTTTTCCCTCATTTACCGCTAAACCCATTTTGGCCGCTTCTGTCTCAATTCTCACAAAGGCGCCATTGACATAACGCTGTGTTCTTCCCATTATATCAATATCATCGGCCTGAAGCCACATCAATAAGGACCAATCAGATTGAGTGCATGCGAGGGACCGTTCACGATGGAAGGCTGCAGTACCTCAGGCTTAGATTGTGGCTGGATAAGTAAGTTAGTAAGTAAGTGAACCCACCTCAATGTAATGATTTTTCTTGATGAGAAGACACCCTGTTCACAACAGTTGCTTGTCACCTCTGTGATTTGACATTTCCAATTGTGTTCGATTAAATAATTTCAATTTTTTAAATGTTAATTTATCGTTTTAAGCAATTTCAGTAAAGAACACTTAAATAATAGGTCCGTTCGCGTACTTTCTGCACTAAAATTCGTAAAATGAGACTACAAAAAAGTAAGCGAACGGGAAAACAACAAACTTTGCCCACATTTTAATTGTCAAGTATTTTTGTATGAACATTTGAGATTTTGAATTTGAATTAATTTATTTATTTGCTATTTTCAATCAAATTTGACACTTTTCCCAAATCAGCCCAAAGAAATTTCTTGGGCTAAAATTCGTAGGTTGGGAAATATTTTACTCTCTTGTGAGCGCTCTCTTTTACGAAAAAATACCAAATTTTTGAGTACGCGAACAGGATTTGGTTAAATATCGTAATTTTTTGTAAAATTGTACTGTTTTAGCAGGGTACGCGAACGGACCTAATAAACTGTCTGCATCTGACCGATCTGACCCTTCGGTGAGGTGAGGCCGCGTAAAGTGTTGCACAATAAATAGTGTTAACCATTTTATTATATGCTGATGAGATAATTTTTAGTTGCTACAACTTCGTTTTTCGTTGTTCGTTGAGAGAGGTTCCAACAAAATGCTACTTCAAGTGGGTACAAGCTAGCTCAAGTCAATGACCTAAGAACATTTGTAAACAATGAATCTCAAAGTTCTCCAAAACTCGCCTTATGCAACAGCTTTTGCTCTGCCCACTAATTTATTCAAGCTCTAAATTAACAATGAAATTATTCTAGCTATTTCTCAAAAGTGTGCGCTGCACGTATTAATTAAATTGTTACAAACCTGCGCACAATTGCAACTCTTTGGAAATATTCTCATCTCTTAAGTAACTAATGTGAGAAAAAAGAGTTTCTCTTCACGCATAATTCATTTCAAAAAGTGCAGCAGATTTCTTCAATAAATTACATAACTCAAATTACAAAAATTTAATTAACAAAAACAAAAGCTTTTTGGGCGCAAAGATACCAAAAAAACAAAACAAAAAAATCAATTGGGAGTAGAGAGAAAAAAAAAAGTTGACACCTTGTTTGACTTAAGGTTCAAAATCGCTCACCCAAGAGGTCTTTCGTATAATCATGTTTGCTTGAGATAATAATATAATTTATTCATACTCTCTTTAGATATTCCAGTTCCAAAAGAAGACGAAGAAGAGCGACAAACTAAGTGGATTGGTTTTTCGTAAATTAGAAGGGGGCCTTAATGAAATATAATGACAGTCATAGGTCTCTTGACCTCTCTCCATTTTTTTGTTTACAAATTAAAAAGCCTCCAATGTCCAATCTCCAATGTCATGCGTTCACACATATATTCACAAACATTATGCCATTTGCCTTCGTCTATTAGATTTGGAAGTCACTTTCTATAAAATATGACTGTCCCTCAGTAAGCTCAGCGTGATTGATTGGGATCTAAGTTCATGAGATCGAAGCCGTATTTGAAGAGTCTACACGCACATCGCATCAGCACCTTCAAGGTGAATTAAAGATCGTATTTGAACATTGTAGACTATAATGAGTGTCGATATTGTTGTCGAATGTTGATGTGGGATGAATCAACTTGAAAAAACCTCCCAGGTATTGAGGGATTTGTAAAGATGCATTTTCACTTTTATTTTTTTTCATTTTCACATGACTGGGATGACAATGAAACAAGCAAATAGAAAGTCAACATAACCGAACTAATTCTTATTTGTCTAGAGTCTGCGTTTACACAATGGAATGGATATGCATTAATGAAGAGGTCTCGTCTAAACGTCAGTTTAGAAATGACATGTTAATTATGATTTAATTTGTGAGACGTGATTTGGGTTTGTTTGTTCGCTCTTGTTCTCTTTTGAATGTGACAATCATTTATTTTTCAATGAATGATTTTCGTGTGAAAGTTGTGGAGTGAATTCTGCATAGATAGTCTATTTGCAAGTCAGGTTAATAAGTTTCTCAATCTTACGTCAACGCGGCACTGCAGTCAATTGCTAGTGAAGCTGAAATCGAAACTCAATTTCTATTGGTTGTTTTAGCACACCTTAAACTCTTTCAAAACTGACAGTAGTTGCTTATCGACAAATTATTTAACACACCAATTCGTGATTCAATGGTGAACACAAAATTAAGTTTGCAAACAAACCTTGCTTCTTCACTTGCCCTTTTTTCTTACTTTCGAGGGCGAAGTTCCAAAAACAAACTAAAAAATCGTGCCTTGTTAGTAAATTTGCAAATTTTTTCGTTTCAACTTTGTATGCACAGCTCGTTTACATAAGTAAAGAAATTTTGCAATAAATTCCAAAGCCTACACAATTTCTGATGTTTAACTTGAATACCATTAAAATGTAAACTTAAATTGAGCTCCCAATTTATTGTTGGCCAACCATCATTGCTTTCTACTTGCACGCAATTTCAAGACTCTCTGATTACTTCTGTTTGTCAGAGATAGACCGACCGTCCCGCCAGTATATAAAGTGTTGATGGTGTCGATGGCCTGGATTGCATGCTGAGCGTTCAAGAGCAACCTCGTTTAAACGATGCTATACGCTTTTCTTTCTCTCTTAATAATAATAAATTATTATTATTTTAATTATTATCGCTACTTCCTAACTTTCATACCGTACGACGACGCACGGTGGCGCGGCGATCGGTTCTGTGTCTTTTTTAACGTGTTTTCGGCCATGAAGTATTTTTGACATTGAACCAATTTGGTATTGTGACAGAAAACAATTAGAAAAAAAACAGCCTTGTTCCGCAAAAGTCATACCAATGACAAACAAAAAACTGACACTAAATCTTATGACGTGCGATGAATAAACCAACACCTAACGCAAGTTTTAACCGCTTAGATTGACACCACCTCAACATCTTTTTTTGAATTACCATTGGTATCATGTTTCTTTCATTTGAAATGGAAACGTCAAAATGCGTTCCGACATGGATGTGCAAAGCACGCGGCTTCAACTGTCAAAATAACGCTGATGACGATGAGTGGTTGGTATGTGGTGTTCCTGTTGTGCACACGATTAGTTGGGTATTCGTCAAATGTCGTGCGGTTTATGGCATGAGGATTTATCGATCAATCGAAATTTTTAAATATTTACTTAGCGTGCGATGATGTGATAATTTTGTTTGAATATTATTGCCACTGGGTTTGGTTGGTTTGTGGTTATGAGTTCGAAATTGACATTGTTGCGTCTTCGGTTACAAATACCAATGCGTGAGATGTTGCGGATTTGACGTGTGGCAATCATGAAATTAATTGCTTTGTTAAAGTGTTAATTGCGGCAAATTCGCTTTACGCAGTTTTTTTTCTGTGTTGATTTCGAATGTTGCGAGGGTTGCGTAAGATCACGTACTTTTTTTGCTGTGTCTGTGGGGTAGTGCTTTATGAAATAATTATGATTATTAGTTAGGAATTTATGGTAATGGAAATTTGACAAGAAAAAGACGTGGCCAAGGTAGTGTTACGAATATCTCAACAACAGCCAAAACAAGGAATTCCTGCGTCCGGAGGTTTTATCGGAAGGTAAAACAGCTGGCTTAAGAACATCGAAGGATAACCGATGCCTGCAGAGATAAACAAGGAAACATCATAGGAGAATCGTAGTCAATGCTGGGGATTTGGAAAGACCACTTCTGTAGACTATATAACGGCAACGACGAACAAAACCCCGCTGATAGACAGGAGTCTTTCATCGGACACGATGATAGCTAACAATCCCGTGAACCCGACCTAGAAGAAGTGAAAATGGCAATATCACGGCTAAAACTAGCAAAGCCGATGGAGCAGATGGCCTAGCTGCCGGGCTGTTCAAAGCAGCAGGCGACGATCTAGATAGAAAAATGCACCAAATCATCTGTAAGATATCGTCGGATAAATGCATGCATTAAATCTTTCGGTGTGAAAAAAAAGGATTGAGACAAGGCGCTGCACTGTCGTGCGATTTCTTTAACATCGTTCTTGAGCAGATAGTGCAAAACTCCACCGGCAACACCAGAGGCACTATCTTCCAAAAATCTCTTCAACTTCTATATGCTGTCTTCGAGGAAGGACACCCAACACCGACGCCTTGGGCAGAACGTCACGATAGACGCATACAACTTCGAGACAGTAGAGGAGTTTGTCTTCCTAGACTCCGCTATTAACACGGGCAATAACACGAGCGCCCAGATCAGACTAAGAACAACTCTTGCTAATCGTTTTTTCTTTGGGTCAAGAAAACAATTGAGTGGAAAATCGCTCTCTGGTTCAACTAAAGTAAAACTATATAACACCCTCGTCATCCCAGTCTTGCAGTTTTGTGCAGAAGCATGGACCATTACCGAATTGAATGAATGTGTCTAGGCTGCTTCAGAGTAAAGTTCTTCGGGTCATCTTCGGCCCCGTGTGTATGGATGGGGAATGGAGAAGAAGATTCAACAGCGAACTTTACGGGTTGTACAACGACATGGACCTAGCCAGAAGGGATGGCTTGGCCATTTAGAGCGGATGGACACCAATGCTCTGGTCCGTAAAGCCTTCGACACTATTCCCGAGGGACGCGAGTGGCGCACACAAGTGGAAGAGGATCTCAAAACTTGGAGTGCAAAACTAAACACAGCTATAGCTAGGGACCGAGCTGGCTGGCGGAGACTAGCACATTGAGGCCCATGTCCTCACCGGACTGTAGCGCCACCTTAAGTTAGTCAAGAAGAAAAGAATAACTCTGAACAAGAAGTTGCAAGCAATGGCATATAGGATTTTGGGATTTTGCAAATTCTGACACTTAGAATGTAGCGGGATGTAATGACATCTACGAATCTTACTTCATCAGAATCACTTTAGGTAAAAAGTCAACTAGTTAAGCGGACGCTATGCAAAATTTTAGCTTCTATATACTCCTGAATTAAAGCAACACAAAAGGAACCCATTTGGTTGTTGACCAAAGGCTTTCGCACAATAGCTTTGAAGTTCAGGTGCTTGTTCACACATTTCTGCCTTTGTTTTTGAAAACATTATACAGATTAAAACTTTTTCCTCTCATTTTTTCTTAAACTTAATTTTGACTGAAATATTTCCAAAATTTTCTAAAACACTTTACGACCCTCTTACCTTGGATTAATTTAATCAGTTACACCGACTCTCATCCGACTTGAAGTTTTTTGTTTAAATTTTCAATCGAGAATTCAAAAGACTCAATTTGCATTTCCAGTCATTTTCTCTTATGTAAATAAAAGAATTCTTTAAGTCTTGTATCGATACCAGTTTTCACTAACACTTAATAGGTTGTGTCTGAATTTATCGATATCTGTTTTCATTCCAAGTTTTTAGAGTTAAGTGGGTTAACGTTCAAGAAGAAAAACTAGGTTCTTCTTCTTTAGACTTCACACTGCGCAACGGTCTGATGCACATTATTCAAAATGCATTCAGTTTCCTTGCACTTGCAATACTGTTTGTTTCGTTTCTAAGCAATTAGTTGAAATGTATAATTTTTAAGTTGTAAACACTTTATGTGGAGACACCGCCTTGCCGGATGTTTGTTTTGCACAAAATTGTGAAATTTTCGGTCAAACTTCTTTTATTGTTGCAATACAAAAATGAGCTTCTAGAGTGAATCGGGCTGTATTCAAAGTTGTTCTCTGGCAGAGGTTTTTTTTTGGTTAAGATAGATATCTGGGATTTTTTTACGATAAAATTTGCATTTAAAAAGAATAAGTTGGGAATTCAAACAAGTTTTTTGTTAATTTCACTATTAATCCAATTCTATATGATCGACTCTAAAAAAAACATGTTTCATAAAAAACTATAAAATATGACCGAATCCAAGAACTCAGTGGGTTAATGCAAAATTAGAAGAGAAGACTCAGAACAAAATCCTCTGGATTTTAAAAATTACGAATTTTAAAAGCATTATTGTAAGTTGGCAACACTATTTTAAATGGTGGACATTTTGAGAGCTGTCAAGTGATTTATTTTTATGTCGTTTTCCATTGGTTTTTTTACGTTTCTTCTTTTACCTCCAATGTAACGGGTTAGATTTCATTCTGACATTTTGCTTTTTAAGATCTCAAAAATATCCATGTTTCCTTAATTTATTTAAGCTTTCAACATTTTCAAAGGACTGACAAAAAATTGAAAAATAAAATTTAAAAAAAATTGAACAAATAATTTGATTTGACGTATTTTTTGACATTTGTTTTCTTGATGAATGTGTGATTCTTCAGGCGGTTCTGTTTTCAATATGAACGAGTTCTTCTCTTCTCAAAAGCATTCCGTATGTCAAAGTGAGTTCAATAGAATGGTTTGAAAAGGCTTCTGGACTCAACTGAATGCTTCTGGACGTCCAATGGAAAACGACATTAGTTTGGTTTGTCATTATTCAACATAAATAGACTGACGTCTGACGAACGCTTCTATCCACGATGCTGGCCACGTTGCGTTACGTTAAAGTCAATGTTGATGTTGACAGCTATAAAGCTATTATAGTACTGTTTAATGAAGAAAAAACAGATCAGAGCAGCACAGATCAGAGCAGCACAGAACAGCACTAGCACAAGTAAATGAAAACTGTCAGAACAAGTAAGAACAGAAAAGATCAGCTCCCTGTTTAATCTCTTTGACAGAATAAAATCAGCTGTTAAATAAATATTCCAGGTCAAATCAAATTGAATAAAATTTTCATTTGTTGGAAACAAGATTCTGAATAGCTTTTTAGATTTTTTCCAGGAATTTTTACTTGGGAGTATAGTAGTAATATTTTTACTTCCTCGGAAAACTCGTCAATCGAGATAATTTCAAAAAATTGTTTGATTGGAAAAAAATAAAAATAATTTGGCATTTGTAATTTTGACATTTGATAGTTTTTCACAAAGCTGCACCAGCAAAAAAGTAGGGGCAGAAAAATGTGTACTAAACTGAGCTGAACAACTTCATGGAACACAAAATGATAGATTGTAGAACAGTTTGGGGCAAGGTTTTTACTCATGGAACACACAAACGTGTACTTTTGGGATCTTTTCTGTACTTTTCTGTGCGGAACAGATTCATTAAACAGACCTTATTACAGGCATGTTCGTTCATTAATCAAATATTGAACAAAAAATCTGTGGTTTCAACAAAACGGCGCAAAATGTCACACATCTCATGTACTTACTTACTTTAGGTGGCGCTACAGTCCATTGTGGACTTGGTCCTCAACAGTCTCCTCCAGCCAGCTGAGTTTTTAGCTAGCTGTCTCCAGTTTTGCACTCCAAGTTGATTGAGGCCACCTGAGTCGCGGTCTTCCTCTCCTTCTACGTCCCTCGGGAATAGTGTCGAAGGCTTTCTGGGCTGGTGCATTGGTGTCCATCCGCCCTAAGTGACCGAGCTATCTGAGTCTCTGGACCTTGATTCTTCTGGCTAGGTCCATGGCGTTGTACAACCCGCAAAGTTCGCTGTTGTATCTTCTTTTTCATTCCCCACCAATAAACACGGGACCAAAGATGCTTCTGCATCATACAGCAGAACTGGGATGATGAGGGTTTTGTACAGTTTTACCTTAGTTAAACGAGATTCTTAGCCGAAAGAAACATCGATTAGCAAGAGTTATCTCTCGTCTGTTTTCGGCGCTAGTGTTATTGCTAAGTGTTAATAGCGGGGCCTAGAAAGACAAACTCCTCTACTACCTCGAAGTTGTATGCGTCTATTGTGACGTTCTGTCCGAGCCGTGTCGGTGTTGGGTGTCCTTCCTCGAAGACAGCATATACTTCGTTTTTCCCTCATTTACCGCTAAACCCATGACATCACGCTGTATTCTTCCCATTATATCAATATCATCAGCGTACGCGAGGAGTTGAAGAGATTTTTGGAAGATAGTAGGCGTGTTTTTTTGGCATCGCTATCTGCAGCCACATTCGATTTACCAAAAAAACGTATCCGCAGTTGCCCATCCGCAGCAGTTTTATTTTATTTTTAAGTTGGTAGACTTCTCTAGCTGCTGGATAATAAAACAAAAACAAACAAAAACTGAAATTTATTTAAGATTATCTTTGAGTTGTTTTAACGTAGGTATAATTAATTTATAAACCAAAGTAAATTGCTTAAAATGGAAGATTCACCTTCTTTCCTTATTTTCCATTTGTGCATCCATCTGCATTTGTTCAAAGTTTGATTTGTTATTTTGGTTTTACTTTCGGATAAGTTTTTGACATGTTGGGGTACGTTCGTATAGATTTCTTCAATCGTCGTTCAATAAACAAATAAATAAAAATAAATAAAACAATAACAAACGTCAAACAGAGAAGTGTGTTTGAAAGTGTGTGTGCTTGTATGTATGTGTGAATTTTGATACAAAATAAGATTCAGATTTTTGAATCTCGAATCCATTCTTTTTAATCTCAAGTCTCAAATAGATCATGAAATCTGAGATTTTTCCACTTTTTCACAAATTTGACTCTAAAGGTAAACGAGCACTTTTCGCAAAATTTCAAAAATTGAAAATTTTCAAACTCATTTTGTGACAGTTTTTCCACCCCAAAAATAAAAGAAATGATGCAGAAACCTTTTTTTTATGTCAAAAACAATTTTTGTAGTTTTTTTTTTTCAAATTCAAATGGCGTTCTTTGTAGCTTTTTTTTGTAAATTTCGCACTTTTTGCAAAAGGTGACCGTTGTAGTTATACCTTAAATCTCGCAGATAGAAAACGACATTACAGAAGAAAAATATTAAACACCATAAGGCAACTATGTGTGACTCGTTCCTTGATTTGGCCGTTCCAATTTTAATTAAAAATAAACTATAATAAAAGAACGCACTTAAAATGTTTTGCACTCCGTGAACACAGCCTTAGAGACTCTTTGAGTTATCCGATTATCCGAGTTACCAACCTAAGAAAATCAATTTTACTCCAATCGAGTATCGATACTCGAACAAATTTCAATTTTTTATCCGCAGTCAGATTTAAGTTTAAGTTTTATCCGCAACTGCGTGTTGTATTTGTAATACATGGAAGCTCCAACTGCAGATGCGGATAGCTGTGCCAAAAAAACACGCCTAGTGCCTCTGGTGTTGACGGTGGAGTTCTGCACTATCTTCTCAAGAACGATGTTAATTAAATCGCACGACATACAGTGCATCGCCTTGTCTAAATCCTTGTTTGACGTCGAAAGATTCCGTTAGCTCGTTGCCAACTTTGATGGAGCAGCGTGAATTCTCCATTGTCATTTTGCACAAGAGAATAAGCTTGGCAGAGATGCCAAAACTAGACATAGCTTTATACAGTTCGTCACTGTAGATGATGTGATGCGCGGCCTTTAAATCGATGAAAAGGTGGTGGGTATCGATTTGGAGTTCAAAGGTCTTTTCTAGGATCTGCCGCAACGTGAAAATTTGGTCGATGGTTGATTTTCCTGGCCTGAAGCCACATTGATTAGGACCAATCAATCAGATTGTAGTGTCTGTAGCTAAGTGGTTAGGTGCGTTGTCTGCTAAGCAGAACGTTGTGGGTTCGAGTCCTACTCGTGCCCATAGTTTTTATTTCATCTTTCTCGGGCACTGCCTCTTGCGAAGAACTGACAAAACTTCCAAGAGTATCATCTGTCATGAAAAAAGTGCTTCTCATCTTTGCCGTTCGGAATCGGCGTTAAATTGTAGGTCCAGAGAATTGTTGAAGAGAGTAAGCTACTAAGCCCTTGGCTCTTCAAGAGCTATCGGACCACTATACTTATTTATTTTTAATCAATCAGATTGTTGAAGGAAACTTTTGGTAATCTCATAGTTTTACGTTGCGGACCCGTGAATTGCCCTCCAAGATCGTCGTAGTAACAGTTGTGGTAATTAAGTTTCGGAAAATGCTAACCCCCGTTTAGAGTCACAGAAATCCTTGCTCGAGTACTACCATCAAGGGAGTACACATCCGTTTTGACACTTTTTGTTTTTGTTTGTCAACCTTCTAAAACGATGCAAGAATGAAGTTCAAAAGTCACTTAAATATACATCAAGACTTAAATCCCTTATTTATTTATTTTTATTACCAAATGGGCTCTAATTAAATTTTCTTTTTTTTTTTCATTTCAGATTTAACAACCCAACGACTTCCGTTGCCGTCAACGACGCCACCTCCTTCGATTTGTTCACCCAAATTTGGAACTAAAATGCCGTATCCGGTCATCAATCGTCTTTTCATTTCAAAATCGTGTCTTTTTTCTTTTCTAAGTGCAGTGCTTCTTCTATAAAAAAAAATAACAAACAAAAAAGAAACGAAAAAAAAGTGTGTGCTCATAATTATTCAATAATTTTACCATTTTTCCAATTAAAAAAAATATATTCACTGCTGTCAACGTCAAAGTGCTTTTTTTGTTATGTTGATTGAATACAAAGTGTCCCAAGTGCGTGTTTTGATTTTTTAATTTACTTCTCAGTCCTTATAAATTCCAAGAAGTAAAAAAAAAGGAAAAATTAAAAAGTTATAAGAAAATTTCTAAAAATAGCTCAATCATGCATAGGCAAGTGGTGAAATTCTTGGCGATATTTATCGTGATTTTTCTGTGTGAAGTCGACTATAGTTGGGCTCACGTCGCGCTAACTTATCCACCAGCGCGGAAATACGATTTGGATTTTTTAGATAATTCTCGAACGAAAGGACCATGCGGAATGCCAAAGGGTAAGTTTTCAAAACCTCTTTTTAGATTTGCAAAAATGTTTGGGAGCAGATTGCTTAGAGGAGTGGCTCAGTTTTAACAGCATGATCCCTGAAACTTATTGTCAAAGACAAGTAGGTTTAAGCTGATTTATGATTAGGTCGAAAACTCAGGGCTTAAGATAGATTTCTCTTAATGTATGATTATTCCTCCCCCCATTTGGAAATCGATGTTTGTCTCAATTGTCAATAAATTCTTTAGCATTAAGCTGATTATCTTGAACGTCAAATAAATTTCCCACAACGATAAATTCTATCCCTTTTCAACAACGAGCCTGATCTTGCGAAATCCCACACCATCACAGCGTGAAATGTCGCTCTTATAGAAAAAAAAAAGAGTATAAATCCCGCGGTGACCGTTTAAGTGATTTGGGAAATACTGTAATTGAACCAGATTTGAATGGAACGCGTTTTTTGTTGTTGTCGTTGCCTTGTTTCAGTTATTGACTAGATTCGACCAGATTTAACGTCCGTGAGAACTAGACTCCAGCAGAGTCATATCGACAGATAGACACTGGTGCTCCGGTTATTGCGTCAACCAGCTCAATAAACTGGTATGGCTTAACCAAGTCACTGAATTGATCGCCAAATACTCAGGTCGTGTGGGATTCGTTTAGCTACCGTAACGGGCTTTTGCACATTCAAACTGACCTGCATTTTAAATGCAGATAAGCTCCCATAATTAATGGAAACACATGTACTTGGTTCAGTTTGTTTACAGTTTCAGTTTGTGACTTTTATCACATCAAGCAGCTCATTAAAGCTCTCATAGCTGAAGACTAATGTCTTCGCAGGTTGAACGAAGGTATTGCAAATATTGATATGATTAAATGTTGTTTGTTTTTTTTTTTGTGTGTTAATATTGCAAACCCTATTGCACTGCTGTGCGCACTCGAACTATTGCCAAATGTGTTCAAGCGTCATGGGAGAATTTGTAATGTTTTGTTGTTTTGGGAAACAGGTTGTGCAATGGAATATGGTTGACACTTTGGCTTGGAACGCGGGAAGTCTATGGATGTTATTCAATATAATTATGATCTAGTTCGTGATCTACGTGATTTATAGTGCAAGAGGGCTGCTTATCATGTTTGTTTGTTTATTGATGCAAGTTTGGAGTATTTTTACAGCTTGTTTGTGCTTGTTATGTTTCATTCAAAGAAGAAGGATGTGAAAAAGGCTTGTGGAAGTTTTTGTCTACCATTAGGAGATCTTGCAGCAAAACGATGGCAAGGAATTCGAAAAAAATGCGTTATGCAGATCCGTCAGTTCAGCTTTATGTGATGTCAGACATTGGACGGATTGGACGCTTTTCAGCATTAGCATCTGATGAACACTCACTGAGAAAGTGAAGTGTTGTTAGATTGGCTTAGTCCCTTTTATTTGTCCGTAGACTAGACTTCAATCACACGATTCTGGAGGCCAATGTACTGATCCGTAACGTTACGTTTCTTTCAATTGATCGATTGTGGCACCAGCTGTCACATGTTGCGTTATCTTGTTGAACACAGCTCCTGCACATCACGCTTGTTCAATTGATGAACAAAAAAGTCAGCAATACAGAGGTCACCATTGATTGTAACGCAACGTAACGTGTCCAGCATAGTGATTGTCAAAATAAATTTGCCCAATTTCGAAGCGTTGTTTAGAAGACAGTCTCCCCATGTTGAAATGATAAATCGAGCTAAAAAATAATGGCTGAAGCACAAACAAGCTTAAGCTTCGTCAGTGTCTACGTTGAGATACACCCGCTTCCAATTTGCTCTGAATGATATTTCTCCCTCCAAAAACAAATGAATTTTGTTTGTATACTCTTTTTTTACAGCTGTTGAGCTCTCAGTAAAAGCAAACATTCAAAGCATATGTGAACTAGAGCTATAGTTTGGAGTCACATTACGTAACATAACGTTATTTTCTTTACGATTGTCAAACGAAACGTGAGGTCAAAGCTTCATTATGATAACATGGAAGCATGCATTGAGTTCCTATGGCTGAACTCGTAAACGTCAGGCGATGCCAAAGCTGTGTTTCAGCCTTAAATCAATTGACAGCTGAATTGAATTAAGGTGGCGCTATTGTCCGTTATGGACTTGGGCCTCAATCAAACAGTCTCCGCCAGCCCGCTCGGTCCTTAGCTAGCTGTCTCCAGTTTTGCACTCCAAGTTGATTGAGGTCCTCTTCCACTTGAGTGCGCCACCTGAGTCACGGTCTTCCTCTCCTCCTACTTCCCTCGGGAATAGTGTCGAAGGATTTCCGGGCCGGAGCATTGGTGTCCATCCGTTCTAAATGAATTGACCCTTCTGGCTTGGTCCATGTCGTTGTACAACCCGTAAAGTACGCTGTTATATCTTCTTCGCCATTCCCCATCAATGCACACGGGGCCAAAGATGACCCGAAGAACTTTCCTCTCAAAACAGCCTAAGGCACTTTCCTCCGGTTTTGTCAGGGTCCATGCTGCACCATACAGCAGGACTCTGTAGATGCTGTCATACGCGGCCAATTGACAGCTGCCAATAGTTAAAATAGTGTTGCCAACTTTAAGTTCTATACGACTAAAAAAATAACCTATACAATAGTTGGTTGATTCTTGCATATCAATAAACTCCTTGAGCGTATGAGCAAGTTTATCCGACCTCAATCGGGCATAATATTTTAGTATACATATTTGCATATAGAAGGCAATTAATTAACAGCAGATACATATCAATTTCGACACTCATCTTTAAATTAATAAATTTCTACAATGTAGATAGAGGTATCTTCTGACGGCCAAGCGAATGGCCATTTGCCGCAGTTGAAGTATTTTTAAAGCAATAAAATAACTCAAGCAGAATGCAAGGCGGTAAGCCGTTTAAACATATTAAGAAAATGATTAATTGATATTTGTTTTAATTTCAAGAACAATTAAATCTGTGACCTTGTTTGTTTGTGTGGTTGTATAGTTGCATTCAAATTTCAAGGTCATTTTGAATGAGTCAACTTTTAGGACTGAGTTCAAGCGTGTAGATTTATTGTTTACTGTGTTGCTCTTTTGAAGAAAATATTTGTTGTTTGCTTAGAAATTCTAAGCAGCACGTAGCCAGCTGAGATGAAGACGCTTCTTATAGCTATGACAGCGGGTATGGCCTTTTTTTCAAATTTATTTTTATTCATTTTCTCTTACTACTACTTATTACTAGACAAAGAATTCAAACTCGGATAGAACGCCCCAAAGATCAAATTATTCGTCGAAGGCAAGTCATAGCTCTCGCAATGTGACCCCGAACAAGTTTTATCACTAAATTGTCAATTCTGTTGATCCGATCCTCGTTGTATATTACCCCGTTAGAATAGTAATGTACATAAGAAGATTCCGGTGTCCGATACAAACCGAGACAGCACCCAAGACACTGCCTCTCGAACACCCGAATCTTCTCCATTTGAGATGGTGCAACGTTGACCCACACTGGACAGACATAAACGAACATCGCCATGCAGCAAATTACCTTCACTCTGGAGTCAAGCCGACTGCTGTAAAACAGCCGTTTCGTCAGAGCGAAGGCTCATCTGGCCCTAGTGAGGGCAGCATCTATATGTCTGTCGAAATACAGAAACTAGTCCAACCAGATACCGAGGTACTTCACTTCACTTTTGCTCGTTAATCGCTGTCCATGAGGCCCGACGATGACCATCTTGCTCCAATTCTTGCTCGTATCCCTCATGGCCCCAGCCAACGAAGTCCGGAACAGAATTGTTTCGCATTTTTCGACTTTTATTTTCAGCTTCCAGTCATCGCAATATGGCTGAATCTTCTCGTCTCGTTGCAAGAGAATTCTAATGACTTCGACCTTTGGGGCAGTTCTGTTCGCAATCAAGTCGCCGGCATACGCAATCGCCTGGATAAGGCTACCTCTCAGATCGCTGGTGTAAATGCTGAAGAGGATCGGCGAATTCACCGCTCCCTGTTGAAGACCGTTTTTAATTTCAAAGGTGGTGTTAGAAGTTACATTGCCACTTTTGACAACGAACTTTCTACCATTGAGCATATCATTAAGCAGATACAATAATGGTTTACTGATGTCTAGTCTGGTGACTTTGAGATACAAACCTTCTAACCATACGGTGTCGAAGGCCTTCTCTAAATCAACCACAACAGCACCCGTGCATTGTGTCTTCGACTTATTCCATTAGATATCAGAAACGAGCTTAGACGTAGCATGAATGGTGTCATATCCCGCCTTGAACACGAACTGGTTTTACGGCATTATTTTGTTGTCCTCAGCCCACTTAGTCAGAGCTCTATTGATGATCTTTTCGAATAGCTTGCTGATGCTTCGTAGAAGACTTATCGACTGAAGATTTGACGGATTGGAGTTGTCCTTTCCCTTTTTCGGGTGAGGATGAACCACAGCTGTCTTCCAACGCTCTGGATAATATGCATTTTCAGCGCGTTGTTGAGTGTCGTAGATGCCTAAGTCGGTAAGTGTCTTAGTACAATGTTGGATATACCATTGACACTTGCTGACTTCTTATTCTTTATTGAATCGAAGATGAGCTAGACCTCTACCTTCGTTACTAACAGAGGACTTGCTTCCGTTTGATCGGCGATTATGGCGTTTGCCAAAAAGTCGTCATTGAATCGAATGAAACCGCGGTTCTCAGATCGCCACTGCACAATATCGTTCCGAAGGTAGAAGTGATGAAGTAAGGCTCTGTTTTCCAGGTCGTGATTCGGGTGAATGCTAGCATTCACTTTATATACTTGCTGAAAAGTAGCTTCCACTGTCTCCACTTTCTCCCGCGGGTCTTCGATAATAAAGAAGTCATCGTCCAAGACGGCAGGATCAATTTGCTCTGTGAGAAGTACGTCTTTGTTCTCTACTGTCCTCTGGAGCTTGAGACACTGAAGGCTGTTCTGATTCTAGGACCTAAATATCTTATCAATTTAAGGGAACATACTCGTATCGCTGGAATTAACGGCCCGAATTTTCTTGTCCCTGTACAAATTTATAGATAACCTGTAGTTTTCCTTGATCAGGGTGTTGACGTTCTTAATCGACGACTTCAGTGTCCTAATCTCCAGGTCGTTCGGGTCTGTAAATCGTCTGTACAAGTTTTAAAGTCTTGTCAATAGTCCGCTTTTCTGTCTGTGCAGTGCGTCTATAGTCGCGTTACTGTAGACGTTGTTTTGATCGCGTTCCTTGTACTTCGCTATTGTCCTTTCCATTGTCTGTTTTATTATGTTGTCCATCTGTTCAAGGTGTTGGTCGATTTCTGTGTTTGTCAAGCTTCTGTTGTTTGGTGCAGGTATGGCCTTTTAGAAAGAAGATTTTATGTACCGCCCCAAAAAATCTACTCCGAAATTCCATTAATAAAAAGCCATACAAAAAAAAGTAGGATTCCAAAAGAGTCTCATAATAATTCCATCAATTTTAAAAATTTGCAAAACATCAAGGAGTGGTAGCTAAAGACAATCACGTCTCCAACTTGTTTAGAGAGAAAAAAACTCTGAACACGTGCGCTCGATTAACATCTCCATTCTCCATCTTGAACTTGTCAGAATTTACATTAATTCAGCAAAGAAAAATATCTTAAAATTGAAGAAAAAACACAGTTGCTGCCTCTCATAAATTTGCATCATTGCGTTGTAAAAAATCCATAAATTCCGTTTCGCTATTTTTTTTTTATCTTAAGCTAAGCAGTCAGGACAGCTGAGAATAAAATACTAAATGTCTGGAATTATAAAAAAAAAAACCACATTGACAGTCTGTATGAATAATGTTTGATTATCTCTTAAAGCCTCGAACATTGCTCAAGCATTCGCAAAGACTTTTTTTTTCGTTCATCTCAACTATGAATTTTTATAGCCGTTGAAAGCTTATGGATGTGTATGAAAACTTGTAAGGCATTGATGTAAAAGAATGCCGTTTGGCAAGATTGTTTTGGCTTTCGAAGCTAAACGGCCGTCAGGTGTGCATACTGTTACGTCACAAGATCAATCCACAAATCCGCAAGCGTGCAACCAAACAAGCCTCTGTGCTATTGGCCATTGGCTAACAAGCTTGTTGTTTTAACAGTGGTCCGAAGAACGTTTTGAGGGAACCGATGATATTCAATCCTCAATAAGACTCTTTACTGTCAAATATCACCCCACTGTGATCCATCGGATTAACTTAAGGCATGATGAAATGTTGTCGCTTGTCGCTCCACCACCGCTACTGCCACCATCACCATCGAATGTCTATAAAGCAAGAGGCAGAGAAGTGGGCATTTGAAAACTGGTCAGCGAAATTGTTGACTATCTACCAAAATACTGTGACGACGACCATAGCGAAATACCAGTTCAAGGTAGTTAAATTAATTTGCATGAAGCTGAGACCATTTGCTAGATATTGGGGGTAAGGTTTCCACTATAAGCCAGCACTCAACGCACACAAACAAGCAAAACAACAACAATTGTGACTCACTTGATTCTAAAGTCTTTGGCTGGCATATAACCTTAGTCCAATGTCGTTAATCTCTAAAGCGGTTGTTACATTGAGCCAATTTATGGCGCTGAACAGATCCATATTCGTTGTAATCCTCTCGTCTTGATTAAGAACTTAAAAGATCCCAAAATGGAATGCACAAATCAATCGCAGCCATTAATAACTCTAATTAGATCAGAAAAAAGTTTGATTATGGCGTGACATCCGCTTGGTCGTTAATTTTGTTTTGTTTTTGCCTTCGAATTCCCTAAATAGCTTTGTCGACAGAAAACGATCTCATAATGGCTTGATCTTACAATTTGTATGAATGCTTGAGAAATTTACAACAAACGACTTGATGGAAATGGAATCGTTAATTATTGTTGGCACTTGAGTATCAATATGTTGCGAAAGAGAGAAAAAAAAATTGTTGAATTGTTCAACAACAACGCAATTAAAACAAATAGTTGTCGCGTTCGTCGTCGTCGTTGGTCGTACGGCTTGATATGACTTTGTATGAGTTTTGTAAAAGGTGTTGAAATGAACGTATCTGATTTGAGAAAAATATATTTAATTAAATATAAAACCCTTTAAGGTGAATGCAGTTAACCTCTGACTACATTTGAGAGTTTATTGTTTGATTAAAAATGTCTGCTAGAGTGACCATTTCATCAGATGAAATCCATTATGCTCTTATTTAATTGGGTTGAGAAAGCTAATCTTCAAAAGGTTCAGTAAGGTTGATACTCGTAAAAATGTAACGAATTTCTTACTCTTAATTGAAATATTAGTTGTGTATGACAAAATCGAAAGCTTTGTTACGAAATTTTAAAAAAATTCACTCAACGATTTTTGCAGGGAACAGTAGGTATTAAGCACTATTCACATGAGCACGAACGACGACCAACGAATGAACGAAAATTCGTCGATTTTGACATTTCTTTCACATGAGAGTTTTTAATTCGTCGCGAATGAACAACCAAAACACAAGGCAAGAATGATTTTTGAGGTTAGACGCGCGCGAATATTTTGTTCGTTGGGAGTGTGGATGATGTGGAACGCGAATAGAGTTTGGCAGTTCGTATCAACTACAATTCTTTTCGCGACGAATACATTTGTTTTCTCAAATTTATTAACATTTGAAATTAAAAATGTAATTTGTGCATCACAAATCAAACATAAACTACACTTTTTATCGTTTTGTTGATAATTTGTAAGGAAATACGGCTCCAAACGTTTCTAAAATCACTTTTCTTCATTCATTCGTCGTTCGTTGGTCGTGCTCTTGTGAATAGTGCTTTAGATCTTAGTCACAAAAAAGAGCATTTCTGCTCTCTTCAATTTAAGGAATTTTTTTCTAGAAGATAGAAATGGATTGACACAGAGATGATTTCTTTCTGGTGTTCTCCTCGATGTGATCAGTCGTGTCGGCCTTGTCGACATTGACTACCGAAGTCACATATCCCCACAGAAAAATGACAAGCCGGGCGCGTCAAATCGGACGATCTAAGAGTCTTATTCACGTATCCGCATCGTGAATGTGAAACAATGCGATAACCAAACGTTTCCTCCAATAAATCAATTGTGCCATTATCTGCGCAACATCAGTCTTTTTAAAACCAGAGCTCGTGAACATCATGGTCAAAAGTCAGTTTTATAGCGGTCACCATTGACTGTAACGTAACGTAACGTAACGTGGCAAGCATCGTGGTTTTCAAAATAAATCTACACAATTTGGGAGCGTTGTTTTGACGTCATGTCAGTCTAATCATTTTGAAAGCAAAACCTAACTTAACATAAATCACTTGACAGCTGTCAAAATGGTCGTCAGCTGACAACAGTGTTGCCAGTTTAAAGTTTTATGCCTCCAAAATCACGAAAGGTTAGATAAGGTTAGAATGGCTGTCTAGATGTTGTTGACGCACTTAGACCTTAGACCTCATGGGAGAGTAATGAACTCAAACAAACCATTTTTACTTTTAATAAAATTCGAGAGACATCTTGTGTCGATCGTTGCCAGTTCACTAATATTATCGAAGAACGGACTATCGTGATAGTTATTCCTTCTATTGGAGAGTGCCGGATATGTACATAAGGGGTGTTGGGTGTAGTCCCCCAGCCACATAGCATGTCTCCCTATGAGGCAGTGTCCTGTTATGCCTCCAATTGTGGGGCTTATACTTTGCCTGCTCAGGGAAATCATAATTTTTGACCGGTTCAGGTATATCCTTAGCCATATTTATTTGGTTGCTAGGTAGGTGGTGGAAGTTTTTTGTCTAGAATGAGGCCTAAATATTTGGTTTGGTCGGAAAAGCTTGGGAGTATTGCTATAATCGTTTGTGGGCTAAGTTGAGCAATGTTGTACCTTTTCGTAAAAAGTAAATACTTACTTACTTATGGAGCCGCTTCAGTCCAGGTCGGACCAGGGCCTCATCCAAGAAACGTCTCCAGCCAGCTCGGTCCCTAGATAGCTGTCTCCAGTTTCGCACGCAAAGTTGGTTCAGGTCCTCTTCCACCTATGTGCTCCACCAAAGTCGCGGTCTTCCTCTTCTGCCACGTCCTTCAGGGTTGGATTCGAAGACTCTACAAGCCGGAGCATTATTTTCCATTTGCTCAACATGACCCAACCATCTAAGTCGTTCGACCTTAACTTTTTTTCTGGCTAGGTCAGTGTCGCTGTACAGCTCGTACAGTTCTTGGTTGAATCTTCGTCTCTATTCTCCATTAATGCAGACAGAACCAAATATCACTCGAAGAATTTTTCTCTCAAAGTAGCCCAAAGCGTTTTCATCAGATGTTGTCATGGTCCTTGTCCTTACACCAGGCATGAGGACCAGGATGATGATTGATTTGTAGAGTGTCACTTTAGTTGCTCGGGAGAGTACTCAATTGCCTTCTAAGCCCAAAGAAGCAGAGTGATTTGCTGGTGTTGTTATCTGAGTTGATAGAGTATCCCAAACAAAGTCCTTAATTACCTCGAAATTAAATCTGTCTATGTTGACGTTTGCTCCAAGACGTCGATGTTGGTTGTCCTATCTTGTTGACAGCATTAACTTGGTCTTTCCCTCGTTAACCGCTTAACTCATCTTCCTGGCATCTGCCTCAAGACTCACAAACGCTCCACTGACATCACGCTGTGTCAATGTCGACTGCGTATCCTAGTAGCTGGACGAACTTTTGAAAGATTATGCCTCTGGTGTTGACGTTGGAGCTTTGCACAATCTTTACAAGAATGATGTTGAAGAAATCGCATGACAACGCATCACCCAGTCTAAAACATTTTTTAACGTACACAGACGGACGAGTTTTTCTGAGATGCCAAAACTATAAGACATTGCTCTATATAATTGGTCTCTATAAACGTCCTTGATATCGATGAAAAGATGGTAGGTATCGATTTGAAGTTCCTGGGTGTTCTCCAAGATCTGCCGTAGGCTGAATATTTGATCGATGGTGGACTTTCCGGGTCTGAAGCCGCACTAATAAGGACCTATCAGGTTGTTGACGAAGGGCTTCAAACGTTCACACAGCACGGCAGACAAGATCTTATAGGCGATGTTAAGGAGACTTATACCTCTGTAGTTGGTGCAGTTCAGGGGATCTCCTTTCTTTGGAATCGGGCATACGATGCTGAGGTTCCTTCATCGGCCATGCTTTCCTCCGACCAAATGTTGCAGATGAGCTGATGCATGCTCCTAACCAAATCATCTCCGTCAGCTTTGAACAGTTCAGCGGCTAGGCCGTCTGCTTCAGCGGCTTTGTTCAATTTCGTAAAGAGTACTTGTTCCCTTTTATGTGGATTGACGTCCAAGCGACAATGCTTTGCCCAATTTGTTACCCTGTTTAAGGCATTTTGTAGGAGTTCCGAGAGAACTTGAGACGAAAGGATCCCGCCTTGAAGATCATGCTGGAAGTTATTATCCTGCTATTAGGGATGAGACTTTGTGCTGTTCCGATATCAAACCCTCGGTGGTCAAAGAAAAGTTGACTGCGAAGTCAAAGGTTGTGAGTTCAAGTCCCAAGTTCGTCTGCTTTCTTTTCTAAAAAAAAAAAACTCGCCAGCTCATCTAAGCTCTAAGGTTATCTGCGTGATAATATCAGTTGTGCATTTTACGCGGCCTACAAAAACCGAAAAGGGGCATAAATTACATATCAAACGAGAGCATTTTTTGTTCGGATGTGCATTGACTGTGTATTGTTTTAATATTCTTTGGAGTAATTGTTTAAAAACAATAAATTAATAATTAAGAAAAATGAGGTTATTAAAACAAAAAACAATTAGAAATGTCAAATCACAGTGACGTCAAACAGCTGTTGTTTGCAGGGTGTGTTTGCAAAGATATGTCAGAAATGTCATAGAATAAAGGTGGGCTCATAGTTGTGTTCACATTACACAGATCCACTTACAAGGCATTAATAACTTTTTTTTGAGTGTGAACCTGAAATCCTTTTTTTCATAACAACTAAACAAAATAGTCCGGTTGTTGAAATTTCTTCTTTAAAATACTATTTTCTAAGCTCCCACCAATGCATAACTTAACTTATATTTTTTTCTCTCACGGAAATAACATTTCAACGCGAATCCATCATTGTAGTTCAAGTTGCATTTGTATGTTTTTTTTTTTTTCTAAATGCTAACATAAGCAAACAGAAAACACTTTTAACTAAA
>CAKKXW010000002.1:17574238-17597373 GCA_920937365.1 Sphaerophoria rueppellii | reverse complement strand
AAGTTTCCAGATAGCGATAGGAGATTTTTTTTTTAAGAGAATTTAACTTCTCTCGTCTTTACGAGAAAAAACACTGATCCTAGATTATGGATGACAAGGGACGTTTTTAGCAACTCACTTTAAAGAAGTTTAAAGCATTATGACTACATTTGAGAGTTTATTGTTTGATTAAAAATGTCTGCTAGAGTGACCATTTCATCAGATGAAATCCATTATGCTCTTATTTAATTGGGTTGAGAAAGCTAATCTTCAAAAGGTTCAGTTAGGTTCATACTCGTAAAAATGTAACGAATTTCTTACTCTCAATTGAAATATTAGTTGTGTATGACAAAATCGTAAGCTTTATTACGAAATTTGAAGAAATTTCACTCAACGATTTTTGCAGGGAACAGTAGGTATTAGATCCTAGTCACAAAAAAGAGCATTTCTGCTCTCTTCAATTTAAGAGAATTTTTTTTTTAGAGGATAGCGATAGACCTTTGAAATGGATTAACACAAAGATGATTTCTTTCTGGTGTTCTCCTCGAAGTGATCAGTCGTGTCGGCCTTGTCGACGTTGACTACCGAAGTCACATATCCTCACAGAAAAATGACAAGCGGGGCGCGTCAAATCGGACGATCTAAGAGTCTTATTCACGTATCCATATCGTGAATGTGAAACAATACGATAACCAAACGTTTCCTCCAATAAATCAATTGTGCCATTATCTGCGCAACACCAGTCTTTCTAAAACCAGAGCTCCTGAACATCATGGACAAAAGTCAGTTTTAAAGCGATCACCATTGACTGTAACGTAACGTAACGTCGTGGCAAGCATCGTGGTTTTCAAAATAAATCTACATAATTTTGGAGCGTTATCATTTTGAATGCAAAACCAAACTTATGTCGTTTTCCATTGGTCTTTTTTTGACGTTTCTTGTTTTACCTCCAATGGCACGGGTTATGATGTATGTGTCATTCTTCTCATAAGCATTCCGTCTGTCAAAGGCAGTCCAATGGAACGGTTTCAGAAGACTTTATGAATGCTTCTGGACGTCCAATGGAAAACGACATTAATATAAATCACTTGACAGCTGTCAAAATGGTCGTCAGCTGACAATAGTGTTGCCAGTTTAAAGTTTTATGCCTAAATCACGAAAGGTTGGGTAAGGTGAGAGTGGCTGTCTAGATGTTATTGACTCACTTAGACCTCATGTGAGAGCAATGAACTCACACAAACCATTTTTACTTTTAATAAAATTCGAGAGACATCTTGTGTCAATCGTTGCGAATTCACTAATATTATCGAAAACGGACTATCGAGATAGTTATTCCTTCTATTGGAGAGTGCCGGATATGTACATAAGAGGTGTTGGGTGTAGTCTCCCAGCCACATAGCATGTCTTACTATGAGGCAGTGTCCTGTTATGCCTCCAATTGTGGAGCTTATACTTTGCCTGCTCAGGGAAATCATAATTTTTGACCTTAGCCATATTTATTTGGTTGCTAGGTACGTGGTGGAAGTTTTTTGTCTAGAATGAGGCCTAAATATTTGGTTTGGTCGGAAAAGCTTGGGAGTATTGCAATAATCGTTTGTGGGCTAAGTTGAGGAATGTTGTACCTTCTCGTAAAGCGTACATACTTACTTACTTATGGAGCCGCTTCAGTCCAGGTCGGACCAGGGCCTCATCCAACAAACGTCTCCAGCCAGCTCGGTCCCTAGCTAGCTGTCTCCAGTTGGTTCAGGTCCTCTACCACTTGTGTGCTCCACCTGAGTCGCGGTCTTCCTATTTAGCCACGTCCTTAAGGGTAGGATTCGGAGACTCTACGGGCCGGAGCATTATTTTCCATTCGCTCAACCATCTAAGTCGTTGGACCTTAACTTTTCTAGCTAGGTCAGTGTCGCTGAACAGCTCGTACAATTCTTGATTGAAATCTTCGTCCGCAGTCTACATTTATGCAGACAGGACAAAAAATCACTCGAAGAATTTTCTCTCGAAGCAGCCAGAAGCGTTTTCATCGGATGTTGTCATAGTCCATGTCTCAGCACCATACATTAGGACCGGGATGATAAGGGTTTTGTAGAGCGTCACTTAAGTTGTTCGTGAGATGACTTTACTACTCCATTGTCTTCTAAGTCCAAAGAAAAAGCAATTATCAAGAATGATACTTCGTTTGATTTCAGCGCTGGTGTTGTTGTCTGATTTTATAGCGGATCACAGGTAGACGACGTTCTTAACTACCTCGAAGTTAAATCTGTTTGTGCAGACGTTTGCAACAAGCCGTTGACGTTGGTTGGTTGTCCTTTCTTGTTGACAGCATTAACTTGGTCTTGCCCTTTTTAACCGCTAGGCCCATTCTCTTGGCCTCCGTCTCAAGACTCACACACGCTCCACTGACATCACGCTGTGTTCTTCCAATTATGTCAATGTCGTTTGCGTATCCTATTAGCTGGACTGACTTTTGAAAGATTGTGCCTCTGGGTTGACGTTAGAGATTTATATTTCTTGAAGAAACCGCTTGTCAACGCATTGCCTTGTCTAAAACCTTTTTTGACATCAAATCCGTCCGTTAGGTTTTTTCCAACCATGATGGAACAGCGTGAGTTTTCCATTGTCATCTTACACAGACGGATGAGTTTTTCTGGGATGCCAAAACTAGACATTGCTCTATATGGTTGGTCTCTATAGACGCTGTCATACGCGGCCTTGAAATCGATGAAAAGGTTGAAGGTATCGATTTGAAGTTCCTGGACTTTCCGCGTCTGAAGCCACACTGATATGGGCTTTCCAGGTTGTTGACGAAGGGCCTTAAACGTTCACACAGCACGGCAGACAAGATCTTGCAGGCGATGATAAGGAGACTTATACCTCTGTAGTCTGTGCAATTCAGGGGATCTCCTTTCTTGATCGGGCATACTGAGATGCTGAGGTTCCATTCATCGGGCATGCTTTCCTCCGACCAAATGTTACAGAAGAGCTGGTGCATGCTTCTAACCAAATCATCTCCAGCAGCTTTGAACAGTTCAGGGGCTAGTCCGTCTGCTCCAGCGGCTTTGTTCGACTTTAGTTTAGATATCGCTTTCTTCACTTCGTCAATTTCGTAAATAATACTAGTTCTGTTTTATGTGGATTGACGTCCAGGCCACAATGCTTTGCCCCATTGTTTAGCCCGTTTAAGGCATTTTGTGGGAGTTCCGAGAGAACTTGAGGGTGTTTCCCAGATACAGATATTACAACGTCGTCGTTGAATGTCGTTTACTACCATGTTCCATAAAAGAGGCGAAAGGATCCCGCCTTGAGGGATATCTCGATTCACCGATCTGGTGGTAGTAAAACTCCTCATGCTGGAAGTTATTGTGGTGCTATTAAGAATGAGACTAAGTGCTGTTTCGGTGGTCAAGGAGCAGAGGAATAAGAAGTTGACTGTGAAACCAAAGGTTGTGAGTTCAAGTCCCAAGTTCGTCTGCTTTGATTTCTAAAAACACTCGCCAGTTTATCTAAGGCCATATTCGTGATAATATCAGTGGTACACTTTACGCGGCTTACAAACACAAAATAAATAAAATAAAATAAAGTAAACTGAAAAGTTAATAATGAAAAAAAAAATGAGGTTATGAAAACAAAAAACAATTAGAAATGTCAAATCATAGTGACGACAGCTGTGGTTTGCAAGGTGTGTTCGCGAAGAAATGTCAAAAATGTCATATAGAATAAGGGTGGGTTCACAGTGGTGTTTACATTACACAAATTCGTTAACAAGACAGAAGTTGTATAACAGTTTTTTATTTTAAATTTGAACCCCCTTGAATGAAGAATCAACGTTTTGAATTTCAAGCTCAGCTCACTATCTGTAAATTTTTTTTTTTTCTCTCACGGAAATAACATTTCAACGCGAATCCATCATTGTAGTTCAAGTTGCATTTGTATGTTTTTTTTTTTTTCTAAATGCTAACATAAGCAAACAGAAAACACTTTTAACTAAACTGACAAAAGACCGGTAGATGAGTAATGGCTTAAGGAAATCACGTAGACAACCGGTGAATCAACTAACAAAGTTGCGTAACCATAAAAATGCAAACCGAACAAAAAAATAAAAGAAATAAAAAATAAATTATACAAAAATATGCACGTCAAAGAAAAACTCAATTGAATTGTTGCAAAAATAAAAAAAAAAACAACAACAATCTACTATGGGAAATGGAAAAATGAAAAATCAAATGGTGAAATAAGACCTCAGAAGAAGAAAGTGTTGAAATCCAGTTCAACAAAATTTCAGGTCAATTCGGCGTGATTTTTTTGTCTGTTTGTTTTCTGCTTGCTGTTTTCGTGATTGCATTCGAGTGCAGCGGGGCAGTAGTGCGATTTGGCATTGTTTTGGTTGTTAACATTTTCTTTCTTTTTCATCGCAATTTTTATGCCAGTTTTAATGAGTTCCTCTATTTTAATGACATAGTGAGAGAGGAACTATTTACAAACTACTGTTAACACAATTTTTATACAAACCCTGACGTCCTTTCTTCAGACACACCTTAGAATGAACGCTTTGTGAACCATAAACAAAAAAGTAAGATTTTTGGCCAAGGTGCAAGGTCTCAACAACTCTCGCTTGAACAGAAAATTCTAGTCCACACCCCAGAGCCATCGATAATGATAATAATTTAAACAATTTTTATGACAAAGTTACCCACACATCTCCAAACGTGACTCCTGCACATCAACATTGCTAAACGCAAAAACAATAACCTTCAAAGTCATACCTACAAAAAAAATTAATGGCGTTTTTAATTGGCAATCTGGAATCGAAAAAGAAGCATTCTGTTTTTGAAATCAGAAGGGAAATTCTCTTCTTTTCAGAATCAAAACTGTCACTTTTGCCCAATTGAACGCTTTCAGAATGCTTTTTTTTACTTCCAGATTGCCAATTAAAAACGCCATAATTCTAATCCATCATGATGCTGATGAATAATTGCAAAATTCATCTCGCCACACAAGAACACAACAAAAACAGAAAGAAACACCAATTGTTGTAAATAACATCCTCAACACGACAATAATTACTCAACCAGCCATCTGGCTTCGCCAATGATAATTACATTGTTTTTTGTTCTTCTTTCAAGATGAAAAATATTCACAACAATTTATGAAATACAAAAAAGGTGAAGAGCAAAGAATCATAAAGTGTGCTCATGGATTTGAAATAGTATATTCCTTCAAACTACCCACGCAACATGTTGCATGTTGCCAAACAACAAAAAAAAAAAAAAACAAAATCAAAGACAGTCAAAGATTGCTTCCCGCGCACCGCCACGCCATTTCGTGCGCATAGTTCACACGAAGAAGTTGGCAAACCGAAGCAAAAAAAGGAAAACCGCACCTCCTTATGCAAATTGCTTGCGATTGCGATGAGTGCAATCCATCTTTGGCTTAACCACACTAAACACTAATTTGGCTTGTTGCGTGGCCTTTAAACTGATGGCTAATTTGATGAAGGCTTTAGTGGGTTAAGCATAAACATGCAGTCATCATGTGATTGAATGAGAAAGAATTGCTTTTAGATTGTTCTTTTTGACGTTAATTTGACAGATGAAGTTATTTTTGACAGATGGCCAGTGAGAGATAGCCTTTTAAAGTGTTTCGGTGGCTAGCTAGTTTTGCACTCCAAGTTGATTGAGGTCCTCTTCCACTTGAGTGCGCCACCTGAGTCGTGGTCTTCCTATCCTCCTACTTCCCTCTCGGGAATAGTGTCGAAGGCTTTCCGGGCTGGAGCATTGGTGTCCATCCGCTCTAAATGACAGAGCAATCTGAGTCTGTGGACCTTGACCCTTCTGGCTACGTCCATGTCGTTATACAACCCGTAAAGTTCAATGTTATATCTTCTTCGCCATCTTCCCCATCAATGCACACGGGGCCAAAGATGACCCGAAGAAGTTTCCCTTGAAACAGCCTAAGGCACTTTCATCCCATTTTGTCAAGGTCCCTGCTTCTGCACCATACAGCAGAACTGGGATGATGAGCGTGTTGTACAATTTTACTCAGCCCAAAGAATCTCGGCGCTGGTGTAATTGCCTGTGCTTATAGCGGAGCCAAGGTAGATAAACTTCTCTACTACCTCGAAGTTGTATGCGTCTATTGTGACGTTCTGTCCGAGCCGTCGGTCGGTGTTGGGTGTCCTTCCTCATCTAGACAGTATATACTACATTTTTGCCTCATTTACCGCTAAACCCATTTTTCTCACAAAGGCGCCATTGGCATCACGCTGTGTTCTTCCCATTATATAAATATAATCGGCGTACGCGAGCAGTTGAACAGACTTTTGGAAGATAGTACCTCTGGTGTTGACAGTGGTGTTCTGCACTATCTGCTCCAGAACGATGTTAAAGAAATAGCACGACAGTGCATCGCCTTTCTGAATCCTTTTTTGACGTCGAAAGATTCCGTGAGCTCGTTGCCAACCTTGATGGAACAGCGTGAGTTCTCCATCGTCATTTTGCACAAGCGAACGAGCTTGGCAGGGACTCCAAAACTAGACATAGCTTTGCACAGTTCGTTTCTGTAGATGCTGTCATACGCGGCCTTAAAATCGTTAAAAAGGTGGTGGGTATCGATTTGGAGTTCATAGGTCTTTTCCAGGATCTGCCGCAACGTGAAAATTTGGTCGATGGTTGACTTTCCTGGCCTGAAGCCACATTGATAAGGACCAATCGGATTGTTGACGAAAGGTTCAGACGTTCACATATTACGGCAGAGAGGATCTTGAAGGCGATGTTAAGAAGACTGATTCATTGTTGGATTTCAGCGGTGCTATTGCAGTTTTCACTTCTTCTATGTCGGGTTCACGGAATTGTTGGCTATCGTGTCCGATGAAAGGCTCCTGTCTGACAGCAGTGTTTTGGTCGTCGTCGTCGTCGCCGTTATAAAGTCTTAGGAAGTAGTGTTTCCAAATCCCTAGCATTGACTGCGATTCTACTACGATGTTCCCTTGTTTATCTCTGCAGGCATCGGTTCTTGCTCGATGACCTTGAGTCAGCTGTTTAACCTTTTGTTGGTGGTATAGGACTCCTTAAGAGGTTACTTGACACTCGATTAGAGAAAGATCTGGCGGTCTCTTGCGATTACAGCTATCTTGCAGCATTTCCTTGTTTTGGACGTTGTCGGGATATTCGTAGCACTACCTTGGCTACGACGAGGTAGTTGTCTGAGTCGATGTTAGCTCCACGGAAAGTTCGAACACCTAAAATGCTGGAAGAGTGCCTTCCGTCGACCGCAATGCGATCAATCTGGTTGACGGTTGATTGATCAGGAGATCTTCATGTACCGTTATGAATGTTGAGATGTGAAAACCAGGTGCTTGCTACCACAACATTTTGCCCCGCACCAAAATCGATCAGCCTGAAGTGGTGTCGTATAAAGTGGATTGGAAGATTTATAAATTGAATTTTTTTGGAGGCTTGATATTTTCGAATCATTTTAAAGACACATTGACCCGTCCACTTCTTGTTCATGACCCAGACCTCTTAATTGCGTTAGCCCTGCAATCTATACCAATGACCCGTTCTTCTTTTATTTTTAATACGTAACATAACTACAATTAAAGAGAATAACAACAAAAACAACATAATTATATTTTCTAAGAATTCACCTCGTCACCAAGGTCGTTTGCAATACAAGTTCTCCGATCTTCTAACACCATTTGCAACCTCGAGATCGTAATTATACTCGCTTACCTCGTTATTCCGCTAACCTAAAGAGACATCTTTTCCACATACAACAACAAGGTTAAGACTTGTACCACTGTCAGTTGAAACAAAAAACAACAACAACAAAAATCTCCAGTTCACGATTATTGGATTAAAAAGTGAGAATCTGTCTTTTATGAGCTATTAACCGCTGCCTGTGCCACCATCATTCTTCCATCATGAGATATGATTTATGTTAGGAACCTCGTTTTTTGAGTGTATTTTATGAACACAACCGTAGTTGTTGATGAATTGAACGTGGAACGTGTTAATAACGAAAGTGAAAATGACACTTCTCTTTAAGGTCTTCAATTTATTTTATGGACATGTCGTAAAAACGTAAGATGGCTTTCTTTTTTGTATTATTATTATTTTGATATTTGTTTTTGCATCAGCGGCAGTTTCTCTACTTTCTGTCCGATGATCTTCCGCAATTGCAATCTTTGAACAGATTGAACAATTATTTATTTTTATTATGGCTGCCCTGTCTGTTAGGTTTGGCAGCAAACGTCAGATGATTTCTGTTGACAGTTGACACATATCTACATAACTGCACGAACATCGCTTATGATCGTTATGTTATTAGCAAGCAACGTAAAAATGTGTGCCGATGAAAGTGTCGATTAAATAAAGTCTATATGGACACTCATACACAGATTATGTTGTAATGTTTTAATAGTTGCTGAATAATAATCTCAGTGACAAGCTAAGGTGAGGCGCTGCTGCGCTGGTTGAACGACGCGACGAGAAGCGACGCCATTGCACACAAGAAAAGTCTAACACGCACATAATCGAATTGATATTGACAACTATAGGTAGAAAATCGTTTCACAAAATATGGTCAATAGGCTAGGCTCGAGGTAAACGGTGTGTAGACCTGAGGTATGTTGCAGGTTTTATGCCATAATATCGATATAAATTTAATTCAAGGTGTCTGTCGTCGTCGTGCGGCGCGGTTTGGTTTTTTGTTATCTTTTGTTGAGAAAGTCATGTGTCTTGCTTGTAAAAAAAGGTGTCTGTTTGTTGTGTGTGTCTAAATGCTTGTGATTGGCATCTTCAGGTGGCGTTACGTAACGTCAAAGTTATTTGTTTCCTCATTCTCTTGCATTTTTATTGTTTTTGTCTTCATAAAGTGCATAGAAATATTAACTGAAACGAATCGATTTAGGTAAAGATTACGATTGTAGGGTTGAAGTTTAAAAATTACGACTGACACATGACACTTGCACGTGGTATATAAGTAATCGAACAAACCTACGGTTTGTCAATTCGAGGAATTTACACCTACTTAACACTTTTAATATTTTCATATTCTTGAAAATGGATTATAAATTCTAATGAAGCGATTATAATCGAAAGTAAGCATAAATCACACAAGAATACGAGATAACTTTTTCAGACGTTGCAGCTAGTTATCAAGTATGTAAATTGAAAATGCTAATTAATAAGCTTGAGGCTATGGGACAGGAATATTTGGTGACGATTTTTAGTTAGAAAAACTGGTTGAAACCTTCTAATTGATTGAAGCTGCGGTGAAAGTCGGTTTAGGGTAAAGGCCTTTACAGTTTAGTCGCACCAGATTGTTAAATGCTTATTTTTGTTTTGGAAAAATCATAAGAATAAAAGAACACAAATGAATTGGAACCAGTTAGAATTTTGAGAAATTCTCAAAAGTGGGTGTGGAAACGACATTCCATATTTAAATGATATCTATGTTGCCAGTTAAGTATATATGTGCTTGGTTTGTGAAGTAACGAGTTATGATTTTAGAACAATCGGAATAAATGCATCCGTCGCTTCCATTCTTTGCCTATGCATTCAAAGCCTTAATAACAAGATCAATTAATTCATTCGCTTTTAATTGTATGGTAAAACTTATAAAACAAAACCAAACGCATGAGTTTCGTTTTGCTGATCTAGCTGTCATTGATCGATCCATCTTAACATCATTTAAACTCGCTTAATGTCGTTTCCATTGGTCTTTCTTTGACGTTTCTCCTTCTACCTCCAATGAATTGGGTTATAATGTATGTGTCATTCTTCGGACGATTCTGTTTTCAAAACAGAAGAGATCTACTCTTCTCAGAAGCATTCCGTCTGTCAAAGTCAGTCCAATGGAACGGTTTCAGAAGACAACTGTCAAATTGTGTTTAATAATGGCCATAGATAAGAGATAAGAGATGGGAAACCAAGCTTCTAAATGTATTTTGACTACTGCAAACCCAGGAATGTTGAGAGTACATTCTCACAATAAATTCCGTTTCCACTGTTTTGTGCTGACTTCATTTTTTTTTCTGGGTTTCACGTTAATTCACGTTCACGAATTGAATGAAATGAGTAAAATGTTTAATTTGGATAGTCATACGTTATCATATCCTAGTCTCCTTCTATCTGATCTTTGCGTCTGGTCTGACCAATTGCAGAACATTGCAAAACAATAAGAGATCAATCCAATTAGTTTCTGGAATAATTACACGTGATGTTTATGAAAAAGGTCTTCTAATAGAGACTTCCGAAGTTTGACAGTAAGTAGTCTCCATTTAGTTGAATTTACTTACTTATTTACTTATGGTGGCGCTACAGTCCAAGTCGGACCAGAGCCTCAGCCAACAAACTTCTCCAGCCAGCTCGGTCCCTAGCTAGCTGTCTCCAATTTCGCATCACGCAAAGTTGGTTCAGGTCCTCTACTACCTGTGTGCTCCACCGGAGTCGCGGTCTTCCTCTTTTGCGACGTCCTTCCGGGTTGGATTCGAAGACTCTAGGAGCCGGATCATAAATTTTCATTTGCTCAACATGACCCAACCGTCTTAGTCGTTGGACCTTAACTTTTCTCGCTAGGTCAGTGTCGCTGTATAGCTCGTACTTGGTTCTTGGTTGAATCTTCGTCTCCATTCTCCATTAATGCAGACAGAAACAAAAATCACTCGACGAATTTTTCTCTCAAAGCAGCCCAAAGCGTTTTCATCAGATGTTGTCATAGTCCATATCTCTGCAACATGAGGTCCGGGAAGATGAAGGTTTTGTAGAGTGTCACTTTAGTTGCTCGGGAGTGGACTTTTCTACTTTTGCCTTCTAAGTCCAAAGAAGCAGCGATTGGCAAGAGTGATTCTTCGTTTGATTTCAGCGCTGGTGTTGTTGGTTGTCTGAGTTAATAGTGGATCCCTTAACTACCTCGAAGTTAAATCTGTCTATGTTGACGTTTGCTCCAAGACGTCGATGTTGGTACTTTCTTGTCACAAGCATTAACTTAGTCTTGCCCTCGTTAACCGCTAGGCCCATCTTCCTGGCCTCCGTCTCAAGACTCACAAATGCTCCACTGACACCACGCTTTGTTCTTTCAATTATCAATGTCGTCTGAGTATCCTAGTAGCTGGACGGACTTTTGAAAAATTGTGCCTCTGGTGTTGACGTTGGAGATTTGCATAATCTTTTCAAGGACGATGTTAAAGAAATCGCATGACAACGAATCGCCTTGTCTAAAACCTTTTTTGGCATCAAAAGCGTCCGTTGGATTTTTTCCGACCATGGTGGAACAGCGTGAATTTTCCATTGTCATCTTACACAATGAGTTTTTCTGGGATGCCAAAACTAGACATTGCTATCCATATACTTGGTCTCTATAGACGCTGTTATACGCGTCCTTGAAATTGATGAAAAGGTGGTAGGTATCGATTTGAAGTTCCTGCGTCTTCTCCAAGATCTCCCGTAAGGTAAATTTTTGATCGATGGTGCTTCCTGGTCTAAAGCCACACTGATAAGGACCTGTCAGGTTGTTGACGAAGAGCTTCAGACGTTCACACAGCACGGCAGACAAGATCTTTTGGCGATGTTAAGAAGACTTATTCCTCTGTAGTTGGTGCAGTTCAGGGGATTTCCTTTCCTGCTTTCCTCCGACCAAATTTTGCAGATGAGTTGGTGCATAATCTCCAGCTGGTTTGTACAGTTCGGCTCGGCGGCTAGGCCGTCTGGTCCAGCGGCTTTGTTCGACTTAGGTTTAGATATCGCTATCTTCACTTCGTCAAGGTCGGGTGGGTGGAATTGTTGGCCTTCTGCTGATGGAGTTTTGCTCGTCATCGCCATTATACAGCTTGGAAAAGTGGTAATTTCATATCCTAAGCACTGACTGCGGTTCATCTTCGATGTTCCCATGGTGGTCTCTACAGGCTCCAGTTATTTCTATCAATTTTATTTAGTCTGTTTTGCCAAGCCACCATGGTCAGATAAATTACAAATGATCAAAATCAAAATGGCCGTTCCGTGCGATCAACTTTCTGCGCTCATTATACGGTCGCCATAATTTCTTCATTAGGCCCATTTCTGGATGTAATGTTAACAAATAAATTAGTGGAATTTTGTGAACGACACCAATTGGCATGAAATCAAAGAACTTGCAGTGCATTCCGATAATGTAATTGTTTGATCTGGCGGTATCATTCGACCCTTCACTTATCGATCCTTTCGACGATTAAGAAACTAGAAGCGCTTCAGTTGTAATCGAACTTTAATTTTTCTATGAATAGAAATATTCATATTTGGGTCTTACGAGACTATGTTACAATCAATCTTTATCAAAAAATGGATTAACAAATTCTTTTACAACTTGAAAACCAGTTAGTCAAAGATAACAAATCGTAAATATCGTACTTCCATTCGAAATTTGGGTCGTAAAAACTTAAGAAAATAATAAATCTTGACGGTCTATAACTAGTTCAGAAATAGAAGAAAAAAACAGCAAAATAATATTTTCTAATAATTACGCAAGTACTTTCGGCGATTGTTATCCTCGATTTCCTGTCACTTACTTGAGCTCATTTTTATTGCACTAATTTAGTTATAAATTTTACGACTGACCTTAACTTCTTTTCATATTTACCATGTGAAAGGAACAAAGTCAGATATGAACAAGTTTCAAAGCTCAAAAGTAAAGGAACAAATAATAACAAGATTTGATGAATGAATGAGTTTTTTCAATAGACTCTGACTCTAACAATGTCCACTACATGGGTACTGGGTAGACATAGCTGTCATTTTGTGTCATTATTTTTTTGGGAATCAAACTTTTGATTTCTTATTTTGCTGGTATTCCCAGCTCAAGCCTGCAATCATAAGGCATCATTATATAACATCCTTGTTACATGTCTTCATACATCACATACAAATTTCCCAACAATTGATTAGGGTAATTATTATTTACCTCACAATTCATTTCCGCAGTACTCAGTACCATCATAACTCCAAAGAAGTTACCTATAATTACATCTACCTCTGGTTGCATCGCTCAAAATGAATTTCAAACAAGAAAAGAAACGCACCCAATCAAACGTCAAACAGCAAAGCAATAAACCCACAAATGAGATCCAATCAATCTAAGCTTGATGGGAAAAATAAAATTTTTGAACTGAGCCTCTCGAAGGTATGGTGCAGTCGAAATCCCAAAGCAATGTAGGCCAAGTAATGTGAAGTGGCCATCAATGGAGCGCAGCCAGAGGTGACGCTATTGTAGTTCTACTCTTCGGTTGGCTTAACTTGCATTCTTCTCATCCATGGAAGCGTCTTGCGTGTCTTTCACTTCAGCAGGAACCTACAATAATGAACGTGGTCACCTTTGGCTTTCGCAATCAACCTAGTGCCCATCATCATTACCGTTATAGGACCTTTGACAACCTGTTGTTGACCAATTTATTTGAAATATTGATTGACGAAAGAAAGAAGATCAAGTGTTTCTCTTTAATGGAATCCTATGTGAACCGACAAATGACGAAAGAGTAGAATTCGTTCGAAAAAGTTTCCTCCACAATTTTACTCTAAGAACCGACTGCAGTCTGATTTTGAACCCAACACAGATAAAAACCTTATAATTTTGCAGCATCTCAAAACTGCTTTGAATCTGATTTCTTGTTATTATATACTTTTCTCTTGATGACTCAATGATGCATGAAGCGAAAAACATCGACAAAAATACCAGAAAAATAAAAAAACAATGGCTACCGCCGCAATATGTATTATAAACTGCACCAATGCACTCGCTTCCTGTTCGCCAACCAAACTGCCAATTTGCAAAGGTTAATGATATGAAACTGCACGTTCGGACTTGGATATGGCTTTAGATAGAAAACTTCCTACGCATTTGCTATTGCAGCCACGTTCAGGCGTCTGTCGTTAGTATACGTTGGGGCAGTATGCATGACCAAAGTCCACCATATAACATCTTCAAACTAAAAATGTTGTAGCTCGATGCATCGACGTACGAGCGACGCACTTCAAGAAAACACCGACGAACGACGGCCAACTCTTGACTTCACTCAAAGTGGACGAAACTTTTCAACTGCCTTCGTTATGAACCTGACAAATATACACAGCCATATTGAGAAATTTGCCAGAAACGCCATCTTTTGAGCAGATATCTCTGCACATATCTTTATAGCTTTCTGGTGAGGCAAAACACTTCCGCAAAAATGTATTTTCGATTTTAATAATGATTAGATGAACCTTACATGATGGTTTGGGTTAGACTGCCGGTGGCTAAGACAGTTTAAGTCGATGAGTAAGGTAGCCTCACTCACTACCACAACAAAATTTTAATTAAACAGATGGCTAAATGGTTATTGATCAGAACTCGAGGGCAAATGTTGTTTTCATTTTAACTCCCTCTCTTCATTAAAAGTTAGTAATAGTTTGTTTTGGTTTTGTGTTAGCTGTTTTTTATTGAGAGCCATGCGTGAGTCATTGCCAGTCATGGCTTTATAGAAGAGTGAATAATTATTTTTATTGATTCAAGTGTTTTTAGACTAGACTTCTGGCTGTTATCTTGTTAAAAATAAACCCGAAGGTGATGTTATTAAAATTTACTACAAACATGTTTTTGAGTTGTTAATTTGTTTGTGTATCTTGTTCTCTAAAACGATGTCATGGCGAGCAGACAGCTAAGAAGTTATAAATTATGTTTGAGTTGGTACGAAAAATTGAAACTTTTAAGACTAAATCTGCTGAGTACTTTAGGTAAAACATGTCAAAACCGTCCGCAGGAGTTGGGTGATTTTGGTGTTAAAATTGACACCTTAATGTACAAACCAATTGGATCGGAGAGCGAAACTGCGAATTCCATCAGAGAAAAAAACAAAGAATTCGAGAAAGGAGACGCCTTGCTTCAAAGAGGAGCAGGAATTGACGTCTTTGATCTGCTTTTGCTCACTTTTAGAAGTTTCTTTAACAATTACTGATTATAGACAGTCACCGATTGCTTATCTATTTGTAAAACTAAGGTACAAGCAAAAGACAGTGTGCGATCTTTTCTATGCACGCAGTTTTTTCTTCTACTTTCTTACTTACTTACTTACTTACTTATGGTGGCGCTACAGTCCAGGTCTAACCAGGGCCTCACCCAACAAACTTTTCCAGCCAGCTCGGTCCCTAGCTAGCTGGCTTACGTTTCGCACGCCAAGTTGGTTCAGGTCCTCTCACACCTGTGTGCTCCACCTGAGTTGCGGTCTTCTTCTTTTGCTACATCTTTCCGGGTTGGATTCGAAGACTCTAGGAGTCGGAACATTAATTTCCATTCGCTCAACATAACCCAACCATTTAAGTCGTTGGACCTTAACTTTTCTGGCTAGGTTAGTGTCGCTGTAGAGCTCGTACAGTTCCAGATTGAATCTTCGTCTCCATCCTCTATTAATGCAGAGAGGACCAAAAATCACTCGAAGAACTTTTCTCTCAAAGCAGCCCGAAGCGTTTTCATCAGATATGTTGTCATGGTCCATGTCTCTGCACCATACATGAGGACCGGGATGATAAGGGTTTTGTAGAGTGTCACTTTAGTTGCTCGGGAGAGGACTTTACTGCTCAATTGCCTTCTAAGTCCAAAGAAGCAGCGATCGGCAAGTAGTGGTTCTACGTTTGATTTCAGCGCTGGTGTTGTTGTCTGAGTCTATAGCGGATCCTAGGTAGACGAAGTCCTTAACAGCATCGAAGTTAAATCTATCTATGCTGACGTTTGCTCCAAGACGTCGATGTTGGTAGTCCTTTCTCATTGACAGCATTAACTTGGTCTTGCCCTCGGACTTTTGAAAGATTGTGCCTCTGGTATTGACGTTGGAGCTTTGCACAATCTTTTCAAGAATGTTGTTTAAGAAATTGCAAACCCTTTTTTGACATCAAAAGCGTCCGTTGGATTTTTTCCGACTATGATGCAACAGCGTGAGTTTTCCATTGTCATCTTACACAGAAGGACTGACTCCGGTTCCACTGCGATGTTCCCATGTTGGTATCTGTAGGCTTTGATTCGGGGTGTATAAGCCCTGGAGGTTTGTTTCACATTTTTGTAGAACTTTCGAACCTCGTTCCTGTTGTGACATCCCTATATCTCCTCAACTGCCCGCTTCTCATGTTCGCTTTTTTTTTTCTTAGAAGTTTATGCTCCTCCCTCCTTTTCTGCTCATAGAGCTCACGAGCTGCCCGTGTCCTCCTTCTCTGCAGCGCCGCTTTGTATGCCTCTTGTTAAGCTGCATGTGCTCACCGTGTGGTGGCCGTATAAACCCTAGCACTTCAGGGGTAGCATCTCTGATGGCTGCTGGGCAGTGCTGCCACTAGTTCTCTATATTTTGTGCTGGCAGCCAAAGACTTCTGAGGAGATTTTCGAAGACACGATCAGAAAAGGATCTAGCAAGCTCATGCGATTGTAGCCAGCTTTTTATTCTTCTTTTTCATCTTCTTAAAATTGCCACTATCACTGCTTGAATTTTGTTTCAAATTTTGTAATAATTTGTTTTTGTTCGAAAATATTACGCATACGCCGCAGTGAACGTAGCATACAAAAAAAATAATTTCCCTCGAAATCCATCTCGAAAGCCCTTCCAGCCAGTACCATTACAATTAAACAAAAAAAATTTAAACTTTCTTTTCCTCGCTAAATGTCAAAAATAAAAAAATTAACCAACGCAGACAAACCTGTAACATCAACCCGTACCGACAGTGATTACCTACAAAAATAATCGCCTCAAACATACAGCCATAAATCTTGTCTTCCTTTCAGAAAACTGCAGGTTGCAGCGTCAATACCAATCACCCAAAAAAAAGTCGCATAATATATCTTAAATCATCTTCCGAAGCCCCTATGTGTAATTATACAATTTTTTTGACCAAATAATTTCTTTTTCGTCGATTTTATTTCTTCATAAATTCCAATTGAATAGATGATCTTGCCGCGCAATGGATCAACTCAAGAGCGTCTTATTTTCCTTCTCCTTTTGCCTACCCAAAGGCTAAGTGAAAAGTCATTAAAAAAAAAATAAAACTGCACTCATGAACGCAAGACCAGTTTTGAATTTTTCAAAAGCAACTCCCAGAAACTGCCAAGTTATGCTAATAACCGTACAGTTTACTGTGCTATTGATTTCGTAATGTATACGCAAGTACACTCTTAAGGTGCGTACCTCGAGTTTGGGAAGCAAACAGAAAAAAAAAATGATAAAAACGAGTACCAACAAGTCTGGCTGTCCGGTTGAGTATGTCTCCGGAAAGTGCATGGAACATAGTAACCTCCTTGTTTTTGGGCAAGTCAAGTGAAAGCTTTCACTGTTGGTAATTTATTTTTTTTTTTTTTTTTTTTGTAAATCAATTCATTATTTTCCAATTGCTGATGATTTTTTTTCGGATACAATTTTGATTAAGGTAGGTAACGCCTTCGATATACTTTAGATTTCATAACCAGAAGTGATAGATCTGCTTTCTGACGTTTGCAGTTATCTATAATAAATCAAAACTAATGGCGGCTGATTGCAACACTTGCTAAACGCCACATTGAAATTTTCTGAAATCTGACAGATGTCATGTGTCATCTTATTTGATCAAAGTTTGACATATGCTGACTGACACTCCTAGTTAAGCTTCTTATATATAATTTGTTTATATATAAATAAAATAAATACACTCCGAGCCACTTGATTGTTTACATTTACAGTAATAAAAAAAGCTATTAAGTCAAACACACATTCAAAAGAAGGTTTTTATGATTTCCATTTATATTAATTTCTTTATTGCGTTAATTTGTTTAAATTATATTCTTTATTTATAATTTCAGGATCGATACGAACGTCAATTCTATCAGGATCGAAGTTTAATGTGACGTGGCACTTAGCATATCCACACAGAGTAAGTGAATTGTCAAAAAAGTATTGTTTTCCGCGTTTTTATCTGTCTCTGCCATTCATATACAGTACGCCCTCGGTAAAAGCAACCCTCGATAAACGCAAAACCTCACTTAAAGCAACACCCAATTTTTGACCATTAGTGACTCAGTAATCGCATCTTTTTAAAAACAGTGTGATTCATTAAACGCAACTATCTAACTTTGATTTTTTTTTTATACTTCAAAAAAGTAGGTATACATTTACTTTTTTGAATTTTGTAACCGTCTTAATCGTAGGTGCATTGCTTTTTGAATTTATTTTTTAAATTTGTTCTGTATATTCTTTCGTTTATGAAATTTGTAAGCGTCTTGATCGTAGGTGCATTGCTTTTTGGACATTGTTTTTCTTTCAGTTTTCGCTAATTTTCTCGTGCTCGGTCGGTAGATTTTGTGAGTCATGGCGATTGTTAAAAAAAAGTCCTGAAATTGTAAATTAAGCAAAAAGCTGAAATTTTAACTAAATTGAGTAATGGTGAATCTGCAACATCGTTGAGTAAAAGTTATGAATGCAACAAGTCAACAATTTGCAGAATTAAAAAAGATCAAAGGGTGTTGAAAAAATTTGTTTCTAACTCAGAGTCCGGTCCGGGAAAACGCAAAACTTTAAGAAAATGTGAATATCCAAAAATGGAAAAAAGCGTTATATGCATCGTTTTTTTAATTAAACGAACGGGACAAAAATAAACGCAAACGCCAAAATTTCTATAAGTTGCTTTTATCAAGGGCGTAATGAACTATATATATTTACTGCTAGTTACCAAACGCAAGCGTGTTCCAAAGTAAAGAGCGCTATTGGTTTTTGGTGGCTAAAAAAAAGAACGATTCCAGTTGTAAAAAATCAACAAACACAAAAACATAAACAACGACATCGCTGTTTTTTTGTTTTTTTTTTGGCTTAAAAAAATTATATAAAATAATCAAAGGTGAACAATGTTAAATATGTAATTTGTTTTGTTTTTATAGAATGGTCAAATGTAGCATATAACATTCTTCGCATGAAATGTATGGAAATGACAAGTCCATATACAGTGCCTTGCAGAAGTATAACCGCACCCGAAAAAAATGCATTTAAAAGAAAACCTACAATAGGAGTGACTTCTTACTATTTTTTTTATTGAGTTGCATCACTGATCAAGCAAATTGAGAAGAAAATAAAGTACCGTTATTACCTCTCCTGGTGTTCAAAAATTAAAAACAGATTCTAATGTATTGCAAAAATATATACGCATTTCTTGTTTTTTGTTTTGTTGTTGTTTTAAATTCATTTTTAACAAAAAATTAATATGCAAATTTGTTGACTATTTTCCACCAATCTTAGAATTCTGTATGGCATACTATTATTCAATATGGAGTCGTCTAAAACGTTCCATTCTGTCACAACGGCCTCTCGCAGCTCAGCAACACTAGCAAACTGCTTATTATGGGCATACATTTTGCGAGTTAAAATTCCCCAAAGATTTTCGATGGGGTTGCAATCTGGAGAATGTGACGGCCATTCTATCAAATTAATGTTTTTCAATTCGAATCACTCCAAACTTTGACGACTTACATGAATTGGGGCATTATCTTGCTGGAAGACATGCCCAACTCGGCGAAATCATCTTAAATAAGGTACCAAATTCTCCTCAAGGATCGGAGTGTAGTCAGAACTGTTCATTCTGGTAGAGGTAAAGGCAAGCGCAACCTTACCACGCTCGCAGATTGCCCCCCAAACCATACAGCTGCCACCACCAAAGTTCCTCTTGGAAAAAAACTTTTTCTCTTTCCTCAAATCGTGCCAATATCCGCTAAAACCTTCTTTCTGGTCCATCGAGATTAAACTTTTTTTCATCACTAAAAATAACCTTATAAAAAACATTAATTCCAGTATGCCATTTGGAATAACGAGATTTTGTAGAATAATAGAAAGTCACTTACGATTTTCCAATCCAGATTTTTTTGGCGGGCAAATTCCAATCTTTTTTGTTTGTGGGCTGCTGTTAAATTCGGAGCTGGCACCATTTTGCCCCGAACAATCACTCCACTGCTTTTTAAAGCACGAGAAACGGTTGAAACCGACATTCTTAAAGTCGGAAATGCACCGAATTGGATGCGGCATTGATTAAACGCTTCTTGTCGCGACGTGTCAGCTTCTGCGGACGCCCGGGTCTTATTTTTGTCTCATAAGATTCTGAATGTTTTTAAAAATTTCAAACGACACGATCCGATCGTGAAATTCGTCTTCCAATAGTCCTAAGACTTAGGCCGCTTGATTTTCGGCCAAGATTTTGCCTTAACGTCTTATAGTTTTTCTCTTTATAAATTACAGTCCTCAACTGGTCATGTGACAGCTGTTTTTCTCCCTTTGGCTAATAAAAAAAAAAAGTGTATTTCTTTAATATTCGCGGTTATAAAGGGTTTTTCAATACGAGGTAGCTGTCACTTTTGAAGCTGTAATTTTTTGACATTTAACAAGTAGAAACTACGCCATTAATAAAAATGGAACGATAAACGCTTCAACAACGCATTGAAATTATTAAAATTCACTGTAAAAATGGTGAAAATCTGGCAGAGACGGTTTGTAAAACTAAAATATTTTTGGGTCGTCGTGAAATTGGTTTACAAATTCGAGCTGTTGGGACAAGTAAGCGATGTGAAGAATAAAACCCGTGCATGTCGCTCAAGAACAACTGAGAATATTGTTGTTGTAGCCCAAAGTGTTGAAGAAAACCCAGGTTTGTCCATTCCTCGTCGTTCTTTGGAATTAGGCATTCCACAAACGTCATTACACCATATTCTGCATAAAGACCTGGATCTTAAGGCTTATAAAGTTCAGTTAACATAAGAACTCAAGCCAGCTGATTAAAAACAATGTCGTGTTTTTGCTGATTGGGTCCTTAAAATGCATGAAAATGATCCGGAATTTCATCGAAAAAACAACTTGACTGATGAGGCCCATTTCCACCTCGGAGGCTGCGTCAACAAGCAAAACTGTAGCATCTGAGGCTCGTAAAACCCAAGAGTTATTGTTGAAAGCCTCTCCGTCCTCCACTCGTGACTGTTTGGTGCGGTTTATTGTCCGGTGGGGTAATTGAACCTTACTTTTTCGAAAATGAGGCTGGAGCAACAGTTACGGTCAATAAATTACGCTATTGAGAGATGATTAATAATTTTTATGGCCGGAATTGGATGGATGGATCTGGACAACCTTTTACTTTCAACAAGACGGCACTACGTACCACACAAGCAATGAAACCATCGATCTTTTACTTTTATGGGAAAAGTTTCCGTGTTATCTCTCGAAGAGATGATCACAATTGGCCACCGAGATCTTGTGATTTAACACCTTGCGACTTCTTCCTTTGGGGCCACGTGAAAGATAAGCTCTACGCCAACAGCCCAGCGTCGATTCAAAGATGGAATTCGTGAGGCTATCGAGGACATAGCGATTTGGTTATGGAGAATTTCATGAAAGGGATATGGTCCTGGATGCTGTGTTCCATTATTAACGGCATATCTTCCTCTTTATAATGAATTAAACATCCGATCATTTATCTCAAAAAATGCCATTTTTCTTTGAATATCAAAATAGCACCCCTTTATTTTAATTCCCTTTCGTTTACTTTGATTGTTGAAAAGTACGTAGACGTCAAAGTAGGGATAGATGAACTCACATCAACATGAGTCGGAAGAGTCAACCCTGTGCGAACATGGTCTTATAAGACAAAGATGACGGTAGGATATCTGGAGGACATTCAATTGTCACTCTGAGTAACCCTTTAGCTCTAGCCTTGATTAAAACAAAACTCATTTTGTTTAAGTTAAATAAATTGTATTAATTGTTATTTTTAAACTATTCAATATTAAAAATATATTACATGATAATATACAATGAAAGTCCAAGATTTAACCGCTGTCTATTGTTCCTCAAACATACTGGCTCTTCACCGCCCTCAAACCAACAATGGCAATCAAAATTGTCAGCAGAAGATTGTTTGCAATAATCGTCATAGCTCCGTCCAGCTGAACGGTATTACATCCATTCTCATTGCATATCTGACAATGCTTCACATCTGACACATCGCATGTCAGTTCTGTAGTACAACCACGCTGCGTGACCTTACCATCGAATTTCGTAACACATTGATTGCTCTGAGAGTAATTGGGACATATAGAGATTGCCTTGGGCTCTTTGACACAATTGTCATGTTTGTCGGATTGACAAATGAAGCACGAACGTCTGTCAACTGGATAGATCTAAACACAAAGCAAGATTTGAGATCTATGAATTCAAACAACAACAACAGAAAAAGGACATACCTTAGAGTTACACTTTTCGCCTGAACATTTATCACACAATTGCGATTGACTTCCACAAGTCGTTTGTTCGTTGTAAGACAACGAGTTTAGGCATCCTCGATGAGTGGCTGTGTTCGATATTCTCATCATACACGAATTGATTGGTGCACTGCAGAGTTCGGTTCCATTTATTAGCGATGGATTTGTTGCACATTCAACAGTCTTACTTGAATCGCAAGCAACACAAGTCTGAGCGGTTGGCAGTAATTCCGGTGCATTGCAATTCTTTTCTGAACAATCAAACAATTGATTGTTTTCCCTCCATCCTTGAAGAACAGAACTGTCTTGCTCGCTCGCACAACCTGACAGCTCTATTTTACCATCACTGTATTTAACATAGCACTTGTCATCTTTGACATAAGCTGCACAATATTCATTTTTGGAGCAATCGTCTCCCGCACATCGATGACAACTCAACCGATCTGTAGGATAATTGAATAAGTTACAACCATCACCAGTGCAACTCAAACAGTTCGAATCGGAGTTCGATGCAGCACACAGGGGTCGATCTAAAATTTCCTTGTCATCCAAACATGTGCGAATAATTTGAGTTGAGCCATTTTTCGCTGTAAAGGTTGCAGCCATACAGCCATTTAGGCAGTTTCTAGTTTCAAATGTGCTTTCAGCTTCTTCCGGTCGTGTCGCACAAGATGCGTCAGTTTCTGAATTGCAGTAGGCACAAGTATCAAAGTGTGCCAAATTCCAACCGTCATTGCACTCGTTTGATTTACAGCTGATACATTTGTCTGGATTCTTCCGGCAGAATAAATCGAATTCGTCTTCAACATCATAAGCACATCCTCGCCGACTCACCGTCAACTGTTTGGCGAATACGGTCATGCAATCCTGTTGATCGCCACCTGCACAAATGACAGATGATCCCAGAGAGTTTTTAC
>CAKKXW010000002.1:17542774-17561058 GCA_920937365.1 Sphaerophoria rueppellii | reverse complement strand
GACACTTCGGCAGTTACACGGAAAAGTTGACGAACTGCGCCTACATTTGAGGCTATGACAATTATACTTTGGGTAACTGTATTGTGACTAAACCTAATTCAAAAACGGTAATAACTCATTAAACGATAAACGCGATTTCAGTGAAACACAATAACTCCATACTCTAGTTTAGAAACTAGAACTTAAGACACTCAAGGAGTTATGACAACTTCTTTAGAAATGGATCCAATCCAATCCAATAATTCATAGGTTAAACCACTTTCAGAAGTTACAACACTTCAGGGTATCACAAGGGATCTACATTGATCTAAGTGTGACGGTAATAATATCAACTGTCAGCCCATATAACCTAACCTAACCTAGGTAAAGATTTCTTCAACAGTATTGAGGAACTCACAGAATTCAAGATCAAAGATTTGATCTCATACCTCAATAACACAAAGTGACTTTAGCGCAAATAGCAAATTACTCAATAATGGCAAAAACTTAATCCAAATCAGTGTTATGTCAATGGGTTTCATATTAACAGTATCGGAGTTTACATCCGCGTCAAGCAGTTGAAAAGGCACATTGACGGCTTCACAGCATGCAATTTTTTAGCACTCACTGCGCGAAATTTCAGGAAAGTGTTTATGGAATTGAGTTTTACTTCTTTGTCGTTTATTCAAACTCTCGGCTCTTGTGAAATATCCAAAAAGTCCTAGATAGATGTGAGCGCTATTATTTTATTTGTCCATAAAATTTGAGCAATGCAGATGTCGCTTTTTTACTTTTAGTAATAATAATGAGTCTTTATGAAGTTTTCTTTCAGACTGACGCTTTTACTTTCACCAGAATTTTTGAATGCACTGAAAATGTATTAAAATTTCAGCCAGAAACGCACATAATTTTCAAGGTTATGCAGCTTTAAACAAAGATCACTATGATCTCACAATTTCCATTAAACACAATCTCATTTTTTCAATTGATTTGTGTGGTCACTGTGGCGTATACGTATCCTTTTGTTCACTTTTTTTAATTTCGTCATGTACAACACTTAATCCATTCTTAAATGCAAGTTGATATTTATTCACATGAACCCACCTAAATTATTTCCACTAATAAATAGAATTATTCCTAAAACTACACCGAACTTAGATTTTAAGGACATTTTGTCGCATGTCCACTTTTAATTTAATTTTTTTTTTTTTGTATCTGTTCAACGTTTCGACGATACACACCAATCGATCGCAGTTAGACGTTAGCTTAAAAGCACTAATTCATGGCAATTCTTTAAACCGATTTATATAGGCTGCGAGTCGTTATCGGGTATTTTTATAATCTTTATGTGATATACGCGTTGGACATAATACAAGCGATTAGATTTTATTGTGATAATCTACTTTTAAAGCCACAAAATTGAAACTTCTATTTCTATTTAATTCGATTAATTTGATAGTTGATGATTTATTTCATTAACAAAAAAAAAAAAAAAGGAAAAAAAATAAATAAAAACAAAAAAAAAATTGTGTAATATATTCATTGGTTTGTGGATTATTTTGATTTATTGATTTTGATTAAACACGACAATAATTGAAGATTTTAGTTTTTTTTAGCGAGTTTGGATAATCTGCCTAAAAAGTTCACAAAATTTCCAACAACTGTTTTGAAATTCGTTAACATAGCCGTCGATATTGTTCAACGTCAGTCGATCATTTAAGAAGTTGCAATAAATTTTATAGCAAATATCAATCAGGTATATCGATGGCGTTTTTTTTGCATTAAGCACTTCTGTTTACTTATTTTTATTGGGACATAAAGACGCATGGTGTTCTCTATGTGTTTTTTGCACTTTTCCGTTCGATAAGATTAAAAGCGAGCAAAACTCTTCAAAGGTTTCAAGGTTATTCTTTCCCTTGAGTGTTCTTGAAATGTGCTTGAGATTCTTAAGTAGGTTATTGAGATATTGAGTTGTTTTACAATTTATGAAAACAAAAGAATACATTTAAAAATGATAAAATTGAACTGATAGTTAAATTCGGATGTTAGTAGTGCGATAAGTCTGCTGTTGTTAATTAATGTTCTAGTCAAAAAACGTAATCCGACATTCCACATTAAATGTGGCCAAATTTAGTCTTGAACCGATTGGAATGCTTGATTTTTCCATACAAACAAAACATTAACAGGACATACATTCATAGAAAGACATATCATGAGACTGAGGGTCTATTCAAATGACTTATGTAGAAGCTTTATAGACGGGTTAAAAGAAGTAACAGTCCAGGATTTCCTTTGCGGCACTCGCCAACAGAAGAAATAACTATCTCTGTTACTCCGTCTTGATAATACCAGTTGCTAGCGATGATGTCTCTCCCGGTCCCGCGCACGCACCCTCCGGTCGCCGAAACCGAGCGCTCTGGCATCCGCAATCTCTTGGTTCTTGCATTGTAGGTTCGGTCTTCCTTGTTGTCTTGAACCTGGGGGCTGGGATGAGAAGACTTTCTTGGCTGGAGCGTTGTCGTCCATTCGTTCGATGTGGCCAAGCCAATATACTCGTCTTTTTTTGGCCTTCCGGACTACATTTACATCTTGGAACGGTTCGTACAGTTCGCGGTTGAACCTTCTTCTCCATTCACCATCGTCGCACACAGACTGAAAATCCGTCGATGAATTCTTCTTTCGATAGTTCCCAAGTATCAATTCCCCTTTTTCACTTCTTTTTTCTTTTACTTTGTACGTCCAGCACTCGGCCCCGTAGAGTAGAACTGGTAAAATCAAAGTTTTGTAGAGCAGCGGTTCGTTTGGGTTATTCTTCTTCGGATCTCCACTAAGGTGTCGTTTTTAGAATTGATGGTTGTTCCAAGTTAGGGAACTCCTTAACTACCTCGAAATTGCTTTCGTTTTGTCTTAGGCGACGGACAGATGTTGTTTTCTTTGTTGACACCATGCACTTTGTTTTGTCCTTATTCACTTCAAGACTTACGAGTCTCGCCTCTTCTTTAATCGCTGTGAAGGCCTCAAGCACAGCTCTGTAGGATCGACAGATGATGTCTATCTCGTCAGCATAGCTTAAAAGCTGGGAGGATTTGTTTTTTTTTGAAGATAATGTTTTCCGTGCTCACACCTGCCTTGCGCACTATCTGTTCCTGGACTATGTTGAAGGAATCGCATGACAATGCATCTCCTTGTCTAAATCCTGCGCATGTTTGAGGCAACTCGGATGAGCCGTTACTCATTTGCACATTGCACTGCGTATTGTTAAGCGTCATGCAGCACAACTGGATCAATTTGTTTGGGATCTCGAATTCAGACATCGCCATCATAAGCTCCTGGCGGTGGATATTATCATAAGCAGTTTTGAATTCCTGGAAAAGATGGTGGCCAAAAGGTGCTGAATAACTTCAATTGAAAACTACCCTCTTAAAATCTCTGATCATGCAAAGTATCTCGGTGAGATCTTTGATGGAAAACTAAACTGCGATCTGAACACCAAAGATATATAGATAGGCGTGGAAAGCCTTTTACTCCAGCAATAGAATTTTTGGGAAAACCTAGGGGACCAAACCCTAAAATAATCAGATTAATTTATTTGGCAATAATTAGACCAATAGTGACTTTTGGTAATCTGGTTTGGTGGAAAGCTCTAGAAAAGGACTTGAAAATCAAAACTTTGACAAAAGTTAAAAGACTTGGGTGCACAGGCATTATAGGGGCAATGAGATCCATCCCAACTGCGGCACTGGAAGATATCCTCGACTTCAAACACTTAGATCTCTTTGTTCTTAGTCAGACTAAAGTCTGTAAAAACAGTTCCATAGGACATAGATCCTTCATAAAGTTATGGGAATTGTACTACAACAGACTATAAAATACCCGAACTTGAATTTCCTTAACTATTCCATTCTGGCTGGCTGAGAGCAAAGAGGAATGGTTAGGTAACAAACCATATTCCGGCGATTTATCAATAGCTATCTATACAGACGACTCTAAGATAGATACTGGTGTAGGTGCAGGCTTCTATTCTGAATCTCTCAAGTTGATCGACTCGCTTAGGCTTCCAGACTTCAGTAGTGTCTTCCAAGCGGAGGCTCTGGCAGTGACAACAGCTTCTTAACAGGTATTAATGATGAGGATACCACGGGCTGATATCTCCTTTTACATTGATAGCCAAGTGGCAATAAAAGCAATTACTGCAACTGAGGTAAAATCAAAGCTTGTTTCATGCGTGAAGAGCTTAAGGTGCTTGGCGCAAGGCATAACATTAGACTCTGCTGGATCCCAGGCCACAGCGATTTACCAGTCAACGAGAAAGCCGATGAATAAGCAAGATTAGGATCAACGCTTGACGTAAGCTAAGCTCAGCTAGTCAGCACATGACTGCCTACCTGTTATTTAAAGCAGGAGATCTCAAAAAGAATAACTGTTAAGGGCGATGAAAGGTGAAACCTTCTTCACACCTGTGGCACTACAAGAAAGATCTCGCCCTGTTTCAACAAACAAAAAACGTAAAGAATTATGCAATTATACAAGAGAAAAATTTGAGAATTAGTTCAGATGATCCATGCAGAGGATGAGGAGGTGCATGAAGACTCAGCAATTATTTCTTCGGGGAAGTTGAAGAACTTTCTAGTACCCCAGGTACTAGCATTCTGAACTTCGTCAATGCCTCTAGATGGCTTGATTAACTGAAAACATAGGTTTTTATTAGCTTGTGTGCTAATACTCACGGATATCATAACCGATCTGTATTGATCTAAGCGTTACGGTAACGACATCAACTGTCAGCCCCTTAACCTAACCTAATATAACCTGCCCCAATCTGAATAAGGGGTAAAACGTAACGCAATTCGGTTATGGAACAGAGCGTTACGTAAAATTTTTTTTTTTATTAACAAAAACTATTGGCAACACTTTTTGTATGAGATTGTACGGGGAATCTCTCGACCATGTGTTTCACATCAAATTTACGAATTTAAGGTGTCTGTATTTGTTAGTGTTTACGCAGAAGCTCATTGCTGACAGTGTTGTTAAAGTGAGTTTGTACCAGAGACAGCCGCTAGAGTAGAAAAACGTTACAGTGCGTTACATGGGGGGAGGTTTGTTCAGAGAAGTTAAAAAAATGCGTTACGGTATACTTGAGCGCCCGTAAATGAGGTGTGTACCGCTTGAGGGTTTTTTTCCAAAATTTCGAAGTCATCTGCATGAGCCAATATATTTATAACATTTATAACTTGTACAATCTATCTTGTTAGAGTCACGGAATGCCTTCTTCAACGCCAACTTAAAGAGGAAGCAAGCCAGTCCATTTCCTTGTCAAAGTTCATAGAAAATGTTGACGGGTTTGAATAGCAATCCGGACACTTTGGAATGTATAGTCCTTACTACCTAGATTTTGATAAATTTTATACTAACTTATTCTTTTTAATCTTATCAAAGTTGTTTTTATTATCTTGTCTTTTATATATTTTTGTTTGTTAGATTTTAGGTAGTTCCTTCAAGTGGACTTGATATCTTAATTAAATCCAAATGTTTAAGTAATTTTTAAACCAATTTGATTTGTAAATAAATGAAAGATAACGTCTAGTTTTTTGTTATTGGAATATTGCCTAGTATTTCAATTACATTTAATGTCCATTTGTTCGAATGTTCAAACCCATCTCTCTCTCTCTCCACGAATGTGGAACCGTGACACAACACTCTTACTGGTTCTCAACTTCTAAAGTATGTTGTGAAGTTGTTTAGATGCTTTCAATTTCAAATATTTGCTGCTTCCCCCTTTCTTAGCCTATTTAAATATTGTTGACATTTTATCATGTCATATCCTAGGTTGCGTTCAGAAATCTTAAACTATAAGCCCATTTCAGTCAAAGTGGTCTTCAAACATGATTTAACAAAATCCTTGACAGCATTATTTCCTATCACCTTATTATTTACTTCAATCAAAACATTTTTAAAAATCTATATTAAAAAAATATAACAAAAGATGCCAATTACAAGTGACAAAGTTAACGATGTAGCTCCGTTATTTGGATTCTTATGATCTCCAGAATCACTGCCACTGCCTGATCCACTGCCCGAACCACTGCCCGAACCACTACCCGAACCACTTCCCGAGCCACTGCCCGAACCACTCCCTGATCCACTTCCCGATCCACTGCCCGATCCACTGCCTGATCCACTGCCCGATCCACTGCCTGATCCACTGCCCGATCCACTGCCCGAGCCACTACCCGAACCACTGCCCGAACCACTTCCTGATCCACCATCATTTGCCCTCAAGGCTATCCTGTTACAGCCCGCAATTTCTCCTGGCAAACATAGATCACAATTTTCATCCTTTAAGCAATCTTTCTGGTGCTTCATTGTCGTTGAACAGCCCCGTGTCACTTTTTTGTTGTCAATTCTTGAGAAGCAATACGAATTTTCAGATCTCGCAATCGGACATCTAGTTGTATTGACTAATGCTGCATTTTCCGCACAGTTCGTGTTCTAAAAACAAAAACGACACCAAATTCAACATCAATTCAATAATCGACTTTTCAAATTCAACACCAACCGAACTCGAATCGCATTGTACGCATTGGAAACTGATCGGGCCTTCGTTGTTGCAATTATCAGTGAAACACTTATTGCACTCGACTTTTTTGTCTTTGCCACATCTACTTTTAAGGTGTGGGGCGATTCCTAACCAGCAACCTTGAGCTTCAATTCTTTCTGGAAAATAAAACGAAATTAAACTTGTTGATTATACTCTAACAAAATTAACTTACGCCCAACGAACACACTGACACAAACATCCAATTCATCCTGACAAGTTTCATAATTACTGTAAGCCGTTCTCTGACAATTGATTCCCGAACATTGCAAGCACATCCGCTTGGCTTCTGTAACAAGGATACCAAAAGCTAAGGCTATGATCACAGTTGCTAGAGTGTACGTCTGAATTCCCAGCATGACCAAAGTGTAATGGCAAGTGCAATCTATTACCACAATTGTCACCCTTATAGACTATTCTCATGATCTTATCTTTTTGTTTTTGTCAGTTTAAAGAGTCTTTACAGACCAAAGTGGAAAAACACTCGAGTGTCGATAGTTTTCCATTGTTTTCAAGAATTAAATCCGACAAATGTCTTTTTTTTTAGTAAATTCGTCATTTACAAAAGTTACAGGGTTTACGAAAACAGTAATGTAAAGTTACAAAGCTGGAACGTATTTTAGTGAGTGGAGACTTAAGATTAACCATTGGTAAATTAGTATGTACACGATACAACAGTCCGAAGTTCTGGTTGACAAGCTCAACGCATCTGTCTCGCTAATCTCTTGAAGATCAGGCTGTATAACCTCTGTTAGTGGCACTCAAAACAGCAGACCAAAGCTCTGGTAGATCAGTAGGTTCAACGCCTGGCTTTCATTCTAACCGACTCTAGCAGGCACCGAAGTCCCTGAGAGTAGTTGAGATTGTAAAACACCTACACTTAAAACGCTTCCCACTGTTGAGGAAAACCTCGCTTAAGAAATGGATAGAAGCAAATGTAATTTAAGAAAATCATACGCAGTTTCATCAGAGTTTTCATTGGTCAAACATATGTTGACACATTACAACAAAGAAAACCGTTTTCAAATCTGTCAACTGTTTGCGAAAAGAATAAAAGTAACAAGAACACCCTGTGGTGAATTTTCAAACTATCGAAACGTCAGGTTATCAGAAATTACATCTTTTCAAGGCAAACCAAAAAAAGATAAGAAAGGATCTACTTGACTTGTTGAGTAATGTCAAAACAACAAAATATTTTTCACACACTTCAGGTTCAGGCCCTCAAGAAAAAGTTTATAAAAGCGCATCGAAAACCGATTGTCTTAGTTCTATTCCACTATCACAATCTACGGTTTCTTGAAAATACAAAATGTCACTAACAAATACAAAAATCACAGCAACAGCTGGATTCCTTCTGCTTGCTGTCACTCTAGCCAATGCAAATTTACCCTTAACTTGCATTTCCTGCAACGGCATCGAATGTCTGCGAACTTCTTTGGTCAAAACTGAAACATGTATTGATCCTTTAGATGTCTGTGTGACAATTTTCAATAAATGTGAGTACCTACTTCGATCTTTCGCCGTTTAAATTTTTAAATCTAACAAAATAATTATTGTATAACAGTTGAGGTCGTCCGCAAGGGTTGTTCTCTTCAAGTTCCAGTTGGGTTGCGCAAAAAATGCGACCAACAAAACGGACTCGAATGTCACAAATGCAACGAAAATAATTGCAATTCTCTCGGACGCGAAGACTATCGTTGTGTTGTTTGTGATTCAACAAGCAACGCTGCTTGCAGGGCTAATCCAGCGGCCATAGCTCCAACTCGCTGTGCATCGCCCACTTCACCGAATTCGTATTGTTATGTTCGCATTGTGAATAATAAGACAACACGTGGCTGTGCGACGAGTGTAAAGGAGCAAAAGGATTGTTTTGGAAGTGCCAATTGTATGTTATGCTTGGCGGGAGACCTTAAAGCTTGTAATACTGTCAATTTTACTCCCGGATCGGCAAGGGCTTTTGTAATTTAAAATTCCACTGAAGGTTCTCTTGAAAAGGGAAGTAAATGGCAGAGGGTAGATGGTTTAAATAAAGATTAAAATACAGTTATTGAGAATCATGGTTTTACTAGACGTGTTTAATACTTAAGGGCATTTTACCTGCAGTTAACGAGCCAATGATAGCTTTCAAGATCTTCGACTTGAAACCGCTGATTAGTGGAAGACTGCACCGACTAATAGCAGAAGCGAATAGAGCTAACTAGAGAGCCTAATTTTTTCTAGGAAACATCCTAAGCAGTTGTTTCCGTCCTTCGAGATTTAAAAAGTTTAAAGTTGTGGAACATAAATGCAATTCCCACCGCAATGTTAAGAGTATGGTGAAATTTTGTAGCTAACGAATTTTGCAAAATTTTCGCGTTTTTGACATTTAAATCGTGTGGGAGTTTTTTCCAACCATGATTGGAAGCGTGTCCTTTCAATTACTAACTTACTCATGGCGGCGCTACAGTCCAGGTGGGACCAGGGCCTCACCCAACAAACTTCTCCAGCCAGCTCGGTCCCTGGCTAGCTGTCTCCAGTTTCGCACCCCAAATTGGTTCAGGTCCTCTTCCGCCTGTGTGCTACACCCGAGTCGCGGTCTTCCTCCTCTGCGACGTCATTCCGGGTTGGATTCGAAGACTCTACGAGCCCGAGCATTATTTTCCATTCGCTCAACATGACCCAACCATCTAAGTCGTTGGACCTTTACTTTTCTGGCTAGGTCAGTGTCGCTGTACAGCTCGTACAGTTTTTGGTTGAATCTTTGTCTCCATTCTCCATTAATGCAGACAGGCCAAAAATTACTCGAAGAATTTTTCTTTCAAAGCAGCCCAAAGCGTTTTCATCAGATGTTGTCATGGTCCATGTCTCTGCACCATCCATGAGGACCGGGATGAAGAAGGTTTTGTAGAATGTCACTTTAGTTGCTCGGGAGGGGATTTTACTACTCAATTGCCTTCTAAGTCCAAAGAAGCAGCGATTAGCAAGAGTGATTCTTCGTAAGATTTCAGCGCTGGTTCTATTGTCTGAGTGGATAGCGGATCCCAGGTAGACAAAGTCCTTAACTACTTCGAAGTTAAATCTGTCTGTGTTGACGTTTGCTCCAAGACCTCGATGTTGGTAGTCCTTTCTTGTCGACAGCATTAACTTGGTCTTGCCCTCGTTAACCGCTAGACCCATCTTCCTGGCCTCCGTCTCAAGGCTCACAAACGCTCCACTGACATAACGCTGTGTTCTTCCAATTATGTCAATGTCGTCTGCCTATCCTAGTAGCTGGACGGACTTTTGAAAGATTGTGCCTCTGCGGTTGACGTTGGAGCCTTGCACAATCTTTTCAAGAATGATGTTGAAGAAATCGCATGACAGCGCATCGCCCTGTCTATAACCTTTTTTGACATCAAAAGCATCCGTTAGGTTTTTTCCGACCATAATGGAGCAACGTGAGTTTTCCATTTTCATCTTACACAGACGGACGAGTTTTCTGTTATGCCAAAACTAGACATTGCTTTATACAATTAGTCTCAACAGACGCTGTCATACGCGTCTGGGTCTTCTCCAAGATCTGCCGTAGGGTGAATATTTGATCGATGGTTGACTTTCCGGGTCTGAAGCCACACTGATAAGGACCTACCAGGTAGTTGACGAAGGGCTTTAAACGTTCACACAGCACGGCAGACAAGATCTGTAGTTGGTGCAGTTTCGGGGATCGCCTTTTTTGAGGATCGGGCATACGATGCTGAGGTTCCATTCATCGGGCAAGCTTTCCTCCGACCAAATTTCGCAGATGAGCTGGAACATGCTCCTAACCAAATCATCTCCAGCTGCTTTGTACAGTTCGGCGGCTAGCCCGTCTGCTCCAGCCGCTTTGTTAAACTTCAGTTTAGATATCGTTATTTTCAATTCGTCAATGTCGGGTGGGTGGAATAGTTGGCTTGCTTCACCCATATTGGCGGAATTTTGCTCCTCATTGCCATTATACAGCATAGAAAAGTGGTCTTTCTTTATCCTAAGCACTGACTGTGGTTCCACTGCGATGTTCTCATGATGGTATCTACAGGCTTCGGTTCGGGGTGTATAAGCCCTGGTGGTTTATTTTACTGTTTTGTAAAACTTTTCTTGTTCCTGTTTTGTGATCGTTCTATCTCCTCGATCGCGCGCTTGTCATGTTTCCGTTTTTCTTTCTGAAAAATTTGTGCTCCTCTCTAAATTTCTGCTCGTAGAGTAGAGCTCACTAGCTGCTCGTGTCCTTCTTTGCAGCGACGCTTTGTATGCCTTTTTGTCTATCTGCATGTGCTCGCCGCCACTCATCGTGAACTAGGGGTTTCGTTGTGGTGACCGTGTAAACCCTAGCACTTTGGAAGTGGCATCTCTGATGACTGCTTGGCAGTGCTGCCACTGGTTCTCTACACCTTGTGCTGGCAGCAAAGGACTTCTGAGGATGTTTTCGAAGACACGATCGGAAAAGTATCTAGCGATATCTTGCGATTGTTTGTCGTCAAATTTTCTCCTAGCATTTTCACGTGTTGGCTTTGATCGGGAAATCCGCATTCGTACCTTGCGTACAACAAGGTAATGCTCCGAGTCGATGTTTTGGCGTCTCGGAATGTGCGAACATCTTGCATGCCAGGGAAGTGTCGTGCGTCGATCGCTATGTGATCAATTTGGTTGAAGGTTCATTAATCAGGAGATTTCCAAGTCCCCTTGTGGATATCGAGATGAGGGAATCGCGTACTTGCTAATATTACGTCTCGCCCTGCAGCAAAGTCCATTAGCCGTTTTCGGAGGTAGGTCGTGCAGACTATGTCTTCCAATTATTCCACCAAAGATTTCTTCTCTACACAGCTTAGCATTAAGATCTTCAAGGACAATTTTAATGTCATAGCTATAAGGCTCTGCTCTTGATGACCTAATGTCATCTTTAAAAAAACGGTCGTGTTTTGATAGAATGCCAACTTTCGGATTTTTTTTTAAATGCTTATGTGCTTTGGCAGTCAGTTTTAAAAGTTGAAAATTGAAATTGAGATATTACCTAATCATTTAATCAACTTTTAGTTAAAATTTCTTATCGATGAAACGAATTATTTTTAACAATATTCATTTTTCAAAGCAATCCTACAAGAAAGTTAATCACAAAACAAGTTAATTAGATGTTGGATTATTCTATTACTTAATCAGCATTTGAATGACTGATTAAACAACATTATTATTATTTTTAATTTAATTTTGATTCCTTGCTCATTTTATGCGTCAACAATTGCACGATAAGCGCAAGGACTTTGACTGAAAATATCCGCATTGCACTTAGAATGTTTGTATATTGAATAGACCGTTTTATTCGATACGAAAACCTTCAGTGCTGTCAATGCCTGGTTTCCGGTTGAGTGCGCTGTCATAAAACTATATTAACTCACCATTATCTTTAGTTCAATCAGACAAAATTACACATAAAACGAATAAATCGGCTTTTTTATCTTTTTCTGTTTTATGATATTTGTCCTGTACTTGAGAAACCTTTCAAAGAAACAAATTAAATTCCTTATTATTTATGGAATTATTTTTTTTACTGGTTAAAAAAGAACGAACCAATCCAATTTAAAGTGTTATACTGACCCCAAAACCATCAGAACTGACGATATTCCGACATGAAAACAATTATAATTAATTCTTCTTACAATATTTTATTTTTGTTTAACGAAAACTTTTCAAAAAATCAACATTGCAATACTCATCTTAAGACCTACAAAAGAACTCTCGTCATCGTTGCACACAACACGACCAATGCAAATATCGATGACATTCTGGCGACACCTGAAGCAGCGGCCATTTTCTTTGAATTACATCCTTCGCCATCATCGACTAGACACAACGAACATTCACCATCCCTCAAACATTCTTGTTGATCCTTCACACTCAAAGAACATCCTCGAATAGTATAACCCTTATACGTTTTTGTATAACAGTAAGAATTTAGAGATGTTGGCGCTGGGCACTGAGTCGCAGTTAACTTATCGATACTGGTGGCGCATTTTGTCATCTACAATTGAAAGTATAACAGTATTAATTGTTATATTGTAAGTTAATTTCACTGCATACATCTTTGTCTCGTTCATCGCATTGATAACATTTGAAGTCACGTCGACCCATTGTATTACACAATTCCCCAGAGCACACTTGACACTCGGGATTCTCATTATCTTTGCACTTTTTCCTCAATTCAAACGGCAAATTCATCAAACATCCTTTCGCAACGACCGCAACTAAAATATTTGCAAAAATATCATTTTAAGGTTGTTTTTAATCATTCGAACTGTTCTATTTACACTTGTCAAAAACAGTAACGCAACTATCCAAATTGTCTTCACAAGTTTCGTAGTTATTTTGCATTGTTGTTCGCAGACAGTTTATGCCGCGACAGGTATTACACTTAATCCCATGAGCTGGAGTTGGAGTTATCAATAAACAGTAGGAACTCGTTACAGCAATTAGTATTAAAATTTTCGACATATTGTTCAATTAAAGAAGTCGCCACACAAACCGTCAAAATTCTATTGAACGCAATTTCATCAATATTAAATGAGGTTTCCGTTTTCGATTGTTAAGAATGCAAACATTTGTTATCGAAAAAAGAAATTGAAAACTTATCGAAAATAATGTACTTTTCAAATGAAGGGCTTCAAACATCTTGAGTGATGTTTATGTATGTTACTTACCACTTACGATTCCGTCATGAGCAAGAGTAGAGCTTGTTTTATCAAATAAAACTTATGTCTTACATAAAGAAGTGCCACTTTATATCGATAAAAGCATTGAAATAACAACAAGAAGCTTGCATGTTCTCGTGTTATCAGCTTGCTAGAAAAAAAAGGGTGTTCTATGAATGTTAACATTATTTTACGTGCTCTCAAGTTGTGTCAATAGAAAAATAGTGAGTAATCCAAAAGAAAAATATTAGATGAACTCAAATACCCTTTGTTAAAGTTGAAGGTAGGTAGTCAGGTTAGAATGGCTGTTCTGGGCAGCCTCTGCCCAGGAACACAATTATCGCTTTATTGCGCCATTTTGACACTATAAAACTCGCAAAGAATCAAGTTCTTAATCATAATTTTTGTGAGTTGACTAAGCTCGCGTAGGTAAAAAGCACCCAAAGCCATTGTTGTGGCATTTAGAAGGGCAGGGCACTCACACAAAAAGTACTGGAGTGTTGCCCTTTTGCGATGACCTTTGTTTATAGCCTGGTGCATGCGGTTCATTAAAATACCTCCTCCATATTTAAAGAGTTCCGCAGGTATGCCATCCGGCCCGGCGGACTCGTTATTTTTTAGCTTTTGGATGGTTCTCTCTATCTGTTCTGTGCTAGGGGCTGGGACTGGGTTTTCATTGACTAGTCTTGCTTCTCTTTCGTCATTATCTCGCTAGAGACATTATGCGCATTCAGCATTTGTTGGAAGTGCTGCTTGAAAACATCCACAATTCTTCTGTGACTAGGTTTCCTTCACTGTTTTGAAGAGCCTGTGTCCCGGTTCCGAAACAAGAAGCTAATTGCTTCGACCTTTTAAAGAAACGTCGGGTGTTGTTCTTGGCCCGTTACTCTTCTAGGTCTTTGAGCTGAGAAACTGCGAAAGTTCTTTTCTTCCTTCGCAGGGCCTTTTTTTCATTTCTCCTTTTTGTTTGGTACTCTTCTCTTGCTGCTCTTGTTTTCCGTTGCAGTATCTGCAAACGTCCATTTTCCGTCTCTCTTTTCAATAACGCGGGCTCATCACCACCGGTTCTTTTTCGAGGGTGGCTGGTAACCTATAGTAGTCACGGCTACATTTTTAAGTATTTCGCAATATTGGTTCCACAAGGTGTTGACATTTGTGGTATTTGGGAGGACAGCGGAGAGTTGTTCATTCAGGCGCTCATTGTAGGCTCTGGCATTCTCCGGAGTGCTAAGGCAACCGCTGTTGAACTTCTTCCTTTGGGCCGCACTTGTTTTTTTTGATAATCGAGCTCTAAACTTAGCCACTACCAGTAGTCAGAGTCGACATTTGCCCCTCGGCACACGTCCAAGACGTTGGATGCGTGAATTGCGCCTATTAGCACATGATCGATTTATTTGGTGGTTCGTAGGTCTTTCGTCTTGGAAACCAAGTGCTACTTATCACCGTATTACAAGCTGCAGCAAAGTCGATTAATCGGAAGCTGTTATCTGTTTTAACTTCATGGAGGCTGTGCTTTCTAACTAATCCGCCAAAGATGTCTTTCTTCTCGATTTTTGCATTGATTTGCATTGTACGATTTTGACGTCGTACGCTGGGCAGGCTCCGTATTCTCTATCTAAGAGGTTGTAAAAAATCCTCCTTGCTAGACTCCTCAGCATCATCAGTAGGGGCGTGTGCACAAATTAAACTTATGTTTTGAAGTGTGGCCTTGATGCGGATTACAGCCAGGCGATCACTAAATGTCTTGAAATCCATGACTTTCGATCTTAGCCGATTTCCCACGACGAACCGGTATCATTTGCATGTGTATACTTTTAGGACAGTTGTAATAAATGTCACAATTTTTCCTTTTTATTGTCCCTGATCCTATCCATCGTATTTCTTGGATTCCAGTAATGTCTGCCTTTTACTGCGTGAAGACGGATTCAAGTTCCTGAGTTGCATCTGGAGTGTAGAGTGATCTTTCATTCCAGCTACAAATTGTCAATGCGTAATCCGTTTTCGTTCCGCGTCTGGTTACCATAGGAGGGGGGTTATATACGAGGCTCTGCCTATCTATCTCATAACTTCTTCTCTTTTACTGTGGAGGGCATTAGCCGCTCGCACTAACACCCAAATATTGAAGGGCTGTTGTTTAAGTGCTTTTCTTTCTCCGTGCCGTTCGGACAAATCCCCGAGGACCAGATCGTCGGCATACGCTACTACCTTTACTCCAGTGTTATTGAATGATTACATAGGATTTCGTTCAAAACTAGAAAGCAGATGAGGGGAGATAGAACCCCGCCTTGGGGTGTTTCTCTTTCGGCAAACCTAGTGAGTTGGCTGATACCCATCCATCCTTGAATGTCTCTAGTTCGGTGCATGAAGACAATCCAGCTATAATAATATGCTCTTCCAAATCTAATTTGGATAGTGCTTCCCTGATAGCTTCTTACTTACTTACTCAAGGTGGCGCTACAGTCCGTTGTGGACTTGGGCCTCAATCAACAGTCTCCGCCAGCTAGCTCGGTCCTTAGCTAGTTGTGTCCAGTTTTGCACTCCAAGTTGATTGAGGTAGAGGACCTCCACTTGAGTGCGCCACCTGAGTTTTGGTTTTCCCCTCCTACTACGTCCCTCGGGAATAGTGTCGAAGGCTTCCCGGGCCGGAGCATTGGTGTTCTGGCTAGCTCCATGTCTCTGTACAACCCGTAAAGTTCGCTGTTATATCTTCTTCGCCATTCCCCTTCAATGCACACGGGGCCAAAGGTGACCCGAAGAATTTTCCTCTCGAAACAGCCTAAGGCACTTTTGTCAAAGTCCGTGCTTCTGCACCGAACAGCGGAGCCTAGGTAGACAAACTCCTTTACTACCTCGAAGTTGTATAAGTCTATTGTGAAGTTCTGTCCGAGCCGTCAGTGCTGGGTGTCCTTCCTCGAAAACAGCTTATACTTCGTTTTTCCCTCATTTACCTGTAAACCCATTTTTGCCGCTTCTGTCTCAATTCTCACAAAGACGCCATTGACATCACGCTCTGTTCTTCCCATTAAATCAATATCATCGGCGTACGCGAGATAGCTTCTGCGAGCACATTATTGAAGGCTCCTTCTATGTCACTACAGGTGGCGAGGGTGTATTAGTTGAAGTTGAAGGTACTTCACGAACACGTCACATAGTGACACACTAGGTTGTTTTAAAACAAACAACAAAGATAATGATGGGTACATTCGAATAGATGATTCACTCAAATTTTTTAGCAAATTCCTCAGGAGAAGGTAGAGTTTCCAGCGGCGGCGTCGTAGGACTGTCAAATTTTTATTAAGAACACATTATCTCTTTTAAAACATTTCAAAATGTAATTGCCTGCAATAGACTTTGGCCAAATAACTTGGCTTTTGAATATTGAAGACAATGATAATGATTTAACGACCGTTTATTAACAATTTAAAATTTATGACGTTCGCATTGGCTAAGGTTCCAGTTCCATTAATCTTTTTACAATGTATATTCAAGAGCAGTCGAGGAAAGGCATGCAATAATAAAAGATAAAATAAAACACGCAATGTCTTTGAGAAATTATAACGTTCACAATCAAATCGCTTCATAATTACATATCCAGGGTTCAGAACCGTGTTACTGTTACTGTTACTGCACTGATATTTAGTTCTTTCATGTAACAGTTAAAATTGTCGTGCAGTAATAGAATATTGCAGTCAAGTAGCTTCTCTTGTGGAAACCTCTTTTCAGCTGAGATTTCTTGTTTTTTTCGCCTACAACTCACTCAAGTTTGATGAACCTAACAATTTCATTTCTTTTTTTGCAGGGTGGCTTCCAGCTGCAGTTGTTGGACTATTTAGACCGCCCAGTTCTTGATTTGACACCCCACGTCAATGACTCTGCATTCGTGCGAACCGATGCCACGTAAGTTTTTTATTCCACTGTGAAAAGCCAATGTTTGTTTAGATTCTGGCGTGTTTCTAGAGCTCAATCATTTGAAGTTCAATTGCCAACAAATTTCACTTGTCATAATTGCACGCTGCGCTTGCTGAGACAAGCCGATGAATGGTCAAGTGGTTATCGTTTCTGGTCTTGTGCCGATGTCGATGTCAAAGATCGAAAAACATTCAGACAATTGTGTTCGGGTAATGGTAAATATTTCGGAACTCGGTGCAAGTGCAAGGACACATACTATGGTACATACTGTCAATACAAGGATGAGTGCGTATCGCACACAGATTGCGGGGCGCAGGGAAAGTGTGTAGATTTGATGAGCAAATCCCTGCCCCGTAAGCAATGCTACTGCAATTTTGGTTGGTGGGGCAAAGGATGCAATAAACGTTCTCCATACAAAAGCACCGATTTGGATCTATCGATGCATACACACAAAGAATTGTCTCCAGATTTCAATATGTATTGGAGACTTTTGGAAGAGCAAAAAGAAATTGAAATCGTACTGCAAGTGAAGGGATCTTCTTGGGTTGGCTTGGGCTGGCGCCCCAGGGGTCTGACTCCGGAATGCAAGAATTTCCCTCTCATTCGAGATATTGGCGATTTGACAACAACATGGGATGGTTCAGCGAGTGCAGAACCCGAACCGTCATCAGAGCCCGAACCGAAATCTGAACCTGAACCCAAGTCTGAGCCGGAACCTAAATCAGAGCCAGAACCAAAGTCAGAACCAGAACCATCTGCTGAACCAGAACCAAAGTCGGAACCTGAACCCAAGTCTGAACCTGAACCCAAGTCTGAACCAGAACCAAAATCTGAGCCCGAACCAAAGTCCGAACCTGAGCCATCATCTGAACCAGAACCTGTTGCATCAAGTAAGACTAAGCGTGTTGCTGGCAATAGTAGAGATATTTCTTTCATGGATGGAGTGACATCGGTAGCAACGAGTGTTTCATATCGAGTCAGTGCCCAAACTGGCCGCAGGAGACGAGATCTTTCAGGTGAGTGTAATTTTTGTAAAATTTTCTTATTTTTATGAAGAATTTGCAACTCCTTAACACACATGCACTCGACTCACTTCCAAGAAGTAGTGTAGAATGCACTTACTA
>CAKKXW010000002.1:17510027-17520625 GCA_920937365.1 Sphaerophoria rueppellii | reverse complement strand
TGCATGTGCTAATTCGTTGAGCTGCATCGAAATTTCGGGCATCCCGTTCGCGACGTCGCACAATCAATTCATTTATATCGGGACAAGTGATGATTTCGTCTTCTTTGAGATCTTCGACTAGATCCATTGAATCACGATCGAGCTTTTCGTATTCAATATCTGTGGTTATTGGTGGTGGTTCGACGATAATTGCTGACGGCCCAAAAACCTGCCGATCTAGGTTTTCCATCTCGAGTCGAAGTTCCCTTGTCATTGCCGTAGTCATTGGATAGTATTCCTGGTCTTGCATGTCATCGGGTGTGATGTTCGGATCAGTGGCAATACGATGAGGGAATACTTGGTAATCTCTCTTCAAATCGAGTTGCAATTTGTGAGCAGGCACCGGTGAAACTGAGGAATTTTGTGCCGTCGCATCGCTCCAGGTTTCTGCTGTTGATGAATCGGAATCCTCAACGGACGACAGACCTCGTGTTAGTTTATAAATTGGATTTAGAGGTGTCGGCGATTGCTTGCCGGACAAGCGATTGCGATTGATCGACGATAGATTTAGGAATTCATTGAAGTTTTTTATGAGTTTCTGTTGCCCTCGGCTAGATTTGTCAGTCTCATTTTCATTGCAAGCCACTGTTTTTGAACGCTCGAGTTTGTGTGTTGTTGCTGTGCCTCTTTTGTTGGCGACTATTTTTTCTTTGAGTTCCTTAAAATGACCACCGCCGCTCAGTTTTTTCCCTCCCCCAACTACACTGGAATTAGTTATTTGCTTAGCAATAATATTACTGACCGCATTGTAGTTGGAGAAGATATTCTTGTTATGTAGTTTCATGATGCTTTTTGGGATCTTGCGCTTCTCCTCGATGCTTCCATCCTCGCTGGCGCTGTCCAGAAAAGCGTTTTTCGCTGTCGGATTAAGTGCATGAACAGCCGAATCTTCTTCAACTTCGTTTTGTTTGACGGCATCCTCCATAAATGGATTTGTCGGATGGAAAACAAAATCCTCGTCTTGCTCTTCCTGTTCTCCACACTCATCATCGACATTTGCTGCAACTGGTATGTCCTCATTTTCCACAGACGTTTCTCTGAACTCATCAAAATTCCTAAACTCACCCGGCGATCGACGCATCCTGTGATCGGTATTTTCATTCATGTTTTCCATCAGCATCATCATTTTTGACTCGTCTAGACTTTGATGGGCTTTGGAAACATTACGATTACGGCGTGCATTACTTCTGGTCGTTATGTTATCATCCATGCTCTGGTTGAGACGTCGAGTGCCGTCTAGACGTCCGCCAATGCCACCAGGTGAATTCGTAAACGAAGTTGAGAGATTTTGCGACGAGCAAGTTGAACTAAGGGATACCGACGAACTCTGACGACGTAAGGCGCAAATTTTCGAATACGGATTCTCTCTGGGTTTGGCCAAGATAAATGACGCCGACGATGGACTTGCAGGTGGTGGTTCTTCGGGCAGTATCGGTTCGAATTCCTTCTCAAAGAGCGCAAGCTCCTCCGTTAGTGACTCGTACTTGAGAGAGCTCCATTGAACCTCAAGCATTCGTAGCGCGTCCTCAAATGGAAATTCTCGCTTCAATTCCAGCAGCAGCCAGCGATAGCAAAAGAGCAGATCATCGGCCTGTTGCAGCTTCAAATACTCATAAAATTCGGGATCGTAGAAGTTGAGTGCTTCGGTTAGATGAGTGAACTTTTGGGTCATTGAGATGCCGTCCAGCATAAAATTCACTCTTACCCGCGACATGATGGCACAGAAACAGATATATGCCTGCGCTTCATCGTTCATGGTCACTAGCAGAGGTGATGCGATGTCCGACATTCCTTGACAATAGCTCACCGAAGGATGATTTAAAGCGTATGTCGTAAGAATGTTGAAGAGGGAAGCTATATTCTGGTTATCGTCGCTGCCAGCGTAAAAAGGATGCAATCGGTCTGTACGGAGGACGTCCTTCTTTACCATGCTTGTGACGTACGAGAGCTCACTGTCGACGCAACCTCGCTTGACGGCGGTTTTCCAAGTGTCACGTAGCTTCACGTAATAGTCGGACTTTCGTTTCATGTAGTCCATTCGTTCGCGACCGTTCATTCCATTCGGGTACACGTTCAGTATGTGTTTCCAAACGACGCGCCTTAGACTAGGATCGATGCCACCTAAGAATATGACTTTTCTCAGTTCGTCTTGGCGTAATATCTGACCGACAGGATCGAGAAATAGCCGGAACTCACTGTCAGAAAGCGGCGGACGTGGAGGAAGCTGTGAAATCGAATCCTCATTCATATTGAAAGCCTTCTGGACAATGGAAAAGGTTTTTTCCATTTGATTCATAATCAAGCCAGGCAATTTGGTTTGCATACTCTGAACATATTTCTGCGACATGCCGATCGACTGTTGTATAGGTTGTATTATCTCACGAGCACCCGAACCGAAGGTAGCTGGTGGTGTTTCAGCCTCCCAGTCACGAACTTCGGTGAAGGGTTTTATATCGATTTGCAAAATGAGACACGGTTCAGTTGAGGTCTGAATGGAAAGATTGTGAATGCGAAGGAATGCCGCATCTAAATCCCAATCGGACAATACGGCTAGGTAAATTTCATTGCCAGCCGGATCGAAGGCTTTGTATTTGATGGAAAAATCCGATTTGATGTCGAAGGCTTTGGCTAAAATACTGTAGAGAACGTCGAGCGATGTGATTTGGGGATCGACGCTAAATTTCCTCCACTCTGGAGGAAGATTTGGTTCACATTTCTATGGGATTATTTTATAATCAGATCAGACAATAAAGGAAATCACACAAAAAAAACTACTAACCTTGACTTTAACTCGAACAGCTTCTCTTGTGTAGGAATAGATGCTGGCCATTTTTCGAGTTGTAGTTTACTGTTTTATGCAACTTTATTTTACTTTACAGAATCAAAACATTAGAGTTTGACCACATTTTCTATGAAACCTTTTATTTATTATTTAGCGATTGCAGAGAAAAGACACAAAAACCAGACAGACAAAGAGGAATGAAGACATTTCATTAAAAATATCACAAAATCACAAAAAGAATTGGATTTCCACTTGTGCCTTTTTGCCGTTTTTCGTCCTGACTCCCGAGTAAATTTTAGCACTTATTTGAGAGATGGATTTAGTACAGAGAAATGTCAATTTTGACGTTTTAATTTTGTTGAGGATGTGTTAAGGGATATTGAGCAAAATATAAATTACTGTTATACACATAATAATAGGTTTGTTCGATGTGGCTCTGAGTAGCTCTTTTTTCGCCCGGTGAATTTTCACCGTGTTCGCTGTGTATTCAGTGCTCGCACCGAGAGCGCTCTGAATCGCCCCAAGTTTTTTTCGGGGTGAGAATTTCGGAGCTGTTCGAATCAGCTGTTGCTACAAAAAAGAGAAAAAACAACTAAAGGGGCCGACCCATATAATCCGTCAGTGCGTCAGCGTTGACGATTTCAACTGACAGCACAATAGAATATACATTTTCTAATGAAACTCGTCCCATAAGCAACGCACGTGACGGATACGACGGATAGAGTTGCTCAACTTTCTACTTTTTGCGTCCATTGATCCGTTGACAACTGAATTTGACGAGCAGTCAATAAAATGTGTTCCCACAGCAACAAGGAAAAGCAATGAATCATTAAAATAATGTGCAAAAAATAATTTTGACACGATTTTTATTTAATTTTTTTGTTCAGATTTGTGGTTGTGGGAATAATTTTTACACTAAACACATGAGACTGTCAAAGTTTACAACGTATTCTATGGGACGGTTCCATCCGGCAATTACGTTGGCAGCAACGTATGCATTGACGCTGACGTATTGACGGATTCTATGGGTCAGCCCCTTAACGCGTTCGATGTGAAACCAAACGTAGAGAAATTATTCAGTCTTTTGACAGCTCCGTTAATAGTATGGCAAGCACCGGAGCGCCTCGGGGCTGGTTGCATCGAACAAACCCGGCGGCCACACGAGCAAGTTCTTGGCTAGCAAGTTGGCATACAATCAAATATTTTACTGACACATTCAAACTTTTAGTACTTGCTTGGCCAGTCAATTGGCTTGCGAATTTTGAAGCCAGTAATGGTGGATTTACATGCATCTGCATCATCTTGATCTGTAAAAATCAAGAAAAGTAAGGCGGGTGAGATATACGTCGTTATACAAAAGAGTGAAAGTGTGCACTATATGCCTGCTTTTTTTAATTGCCATAATTTTTTATAGCTCAGTGACAGATGAAAGATATGTTCAGCGACACTGTTCTGCACACTTTGGAACAGTTTGGAACAGAAAAGTACAGCTTTTTGGTGTTCATTGACACATTGGCTGTTCCAAACTGTTCTGATTTGGTGTTCATTGAGTCTGTCAAGAACAGTTTAGAACAGTTTTGGATAGGATTTTCTGTTCCATCTTTTTAGGTAGAACACATTTTGTGTTCTAAACTATTCCAAACTGTTCTGACATTTCTCATGAAGCTTTTCTGTACTGTGCTGTGCTGTGCTGTACTGTGCTGTCTTTTTTCTCGCTGAACAAAGCTGAACAAAGAGTCGCCATTTTTTGGTAACACATTTATTTATCAATTAGATAAAGAAATTCCAGAGGCAAATTCTTCATATAAATTCATTGATCGTCTTTAAGTGAAAGTACATATAGTTTAATTAATCAAATTATTGCTTTTTTGGCGTTCATGTGAGAAAGGGAGATTCGCTGTTGACCTGAACTCAGTTATAGGAAGCTCAAATGCAGATAAACATGCTATAAAAAAGATGAACATGTTCGTCTTAACCATAATCTTGATCTTGATTTCTATTATTTCCTATACTCTTGATCTTGACAAGATGTCTGCATTTTGATTTTGCCTCTCTATCGAACTAGCATGATTTTTGTATTTTGCATCTCTCTTTTTTGCAGAACTAAAAATGCAGATACATGTAAATCCACCATAAACCTGCAAGTAGAAAGGCAAGTAATTTGACTGGTTTTGCCATATTTATTAAAATTAACACAATTACATTAAAATATTAGTTGACGCGACTCTTCGAAATTCAAAATTGGATGTTAAAAGCAGGTAAACTTATAAAAAAGCGTTCAAAAAAAAAAAAATATGTGAACTTGCTAGCAAGTTGCTTGCCACATACGTCACACCAAGTACACCGATAGAGATTTGACAAATAATATATGTACCCTACTAGCTCGTGTGGCCGCAGGGATTACTTTCTACAATTTCATATCTTATCCTCGAAATCTGACAGCTTTAAAAAAAAAAATCGAAAAACTAAACGAACGTACATTCACATAGATTTTCCACACAATTCGATTTTGACAGTTTGAATACCGAGAATAGTTGTGAAACATTGCGTTTTTCCTCCTCTGGGCCTCTGGCAAAAGCATGTGTAATTACATTCATTCACAAAATAAAATCTCTAGCATTTGAAATTCCAACAACCAAAATAATCGATTCTATTAGCGACTGCAGACTTGGTGGAAAAAATTCGACATAACTACATGATGACCAAACATACCTTCTGATTTCTCATGATCGAAAAATTATTAAACCAGACAGTTTTAAAATCTATCCACGGTACTAAGTAATTATTTACATATATATATTTTTACCTTGGTTGTCGTTGATCCAAAATAAAGAGAACAATAAAAGTTCTTAAGCTAAATTTAATGTTTGACAACAAATATTTAACCCTTCGATAGCTCAGTTGGTAGAGCGGTGGACTGTAGAAAGGAAAATGCGAGTAGACATCCATAGGTCGCTGGTTCAAATCCGGCTCGAAGGAAACTGTGATTTTTTTTTTATTTTTCTTTTTTCTTTCCACGTTTGAAATACAATAATTATTATTCTTACTACGAAAGTCATATTGAGTTGTGCATTACTCCCGATTGTAGGGCTTGGGGGATTTATAAAGAGAGACTTTTTGGTGATAGGAAGCACCAAAATTACTAACTGAAAAAGAGGGTCCAAAAATATTTTGTCTAAGAAAACTCAGTCTCTAACGATTGAGCGCTCTTAGTAGGATTTAGGCCTCGGCTACGCAGTAAGCGGCTGAGCGGCTAAGTGGCTGAGCGGCTAGCGGCTGAGTGGTGGCTCTAAGCGATGTATGGCCAGGCACTGAGCGACTGCTTTTGAGCGATTAGTAGTTAAAATGCCGTTTTCAAGAACAGTTCGCCGTATTTTACTGTCGGAAAATCGTTTGTATGTTTATAAACTGCTTAAACGTATACAAACAAGAAGATGATTTGGTGTTCATCCGATTAACCAATAAAGATCGGAGTTTGGAAAATTTCCCGATAGATTCTGGCAATATCTACGTATGTCTATCGAATCTTTTGATTTGCTGCTTGAAAAAAAGCGTCCTAGATTAATAAATCAAGGAATTGCTATTTCTCCAGAGCAGAGATTGGCTCTTGCCGCTCAGAACGTCAGAACATAACTAAAAATTAAAACAGGTTTGGTTGCTGAGCGGCGCCGCTTAGCCGCTCAGAATTTTGTTTCGCCGCTCGCTCATAGCGTGGCCGCTTCTATGTGATTTCATATGTTTTATATTTCTTTTTCCACTCAGCCGCTCAGCCGCTTACTGCGTGGCCGAGGCCTGAAGATACCTTTAGTGGTAGCCCAGTGTTGTTTTTCAATTGGCGTTTTTATTTCAAAATCCTCAGATTTAATTATGATTATTGCTCATAGCTTCAGCTAGGTCTGATGCAGGAATGTAATGTTCTGATACATATAAAGGGTGTCCCAAAAAGAACGCAAGATTGGATTGACTGATTCAGCAATTGAATTGTTTCTCTTGCTGTATGAGATGTGGCGCCGGCCGTCTTGTTGAACCACATCCCCTCCACATTCATTTCTTCAATTTAAGGCACGAACAAATTGGTTATCATTTCACGATACCGAACACCATTGACTGTTTGCGCTTGACTTGACTCATTTTCATAAAAAAAAGGTCCAATGATTCCTCTAGCCAAAAATCCACACCACACAGTGACACGTTGATGCATTTGCTTCTCGTGAATCACTAGATGATTATCCTCGCCCCAAATGCGACATTTCTGCCTATTGACGAAGCCATGACGAAGATGGAAATGGGCCTCGTCGCTAAAAATGATTTTAGGCAAAATCAGCATTTTCATGTTGTCTCTCCAATACCCAATTAGCGAACTCCCATCGCTCCATTTTTATTAACCTTATACCTTCTACTTACTTACTTACTTATGGCGGCGCTACAGTCCAGGTCGGACCAGGGTCTCACCCAACAAACTTCTCCAGCCAGCTCAATCCCTAGCTAGCTGTCTCCAGTTTCGCACGAAAAGTTGGTTCAGGTCCTCTACCACCTGTGTGCTCCACCTGAGTCGCGGTCTTCCTCTTCTGCGACGTCCTTCCGGGTTGAATTCGAAGACTCTACGAGCCGGAGCCATATTTTCCATTCGCTCAACATAACCCAACTTAATCCAAGTCGTTGGACCTTGACTTTTCTGGCTAGGTTAGTGTCGCTGAACAGCTCGTAGAGTTCTTGGTTGAATCTTCGTCTCCATTCTCAATTAATGCAGACAGGACCAAAAATCACTCGAAGAATTTTTCTCTTAAAGCAGTCCAAAGCGTTTTCATCAGATGTTGTCATAGTTCACGTCTCTGCACCATACATGAGGACCGGGATGATGAGGGTTTTGTAGAGTATCACTTTAGTTGCTCCGGAGAAGGCTTTACTACTCAATTGCCTTCTTAGTCCAAAGAAACCGCGATTAGCAGGAGTGATTCTTCGTTTGATTTCATCGCTGGTGTTGTCTGAGTTGATAGCGGATCCCAGGTAGACAAAGTCCTTAACTACCTCGAATTTAAATCTGTCTATGTTGAAGTTTGCTCCAAGACGTCGATGTTGGTAGTACTTTCTTGTCGACAGCATTAACTTGGTCTTGCCCTCGATAACCGCTAGACCCATCTTCCTGGCCTTCGTCTCAAGGCTCAAAAACGCTCCACTGACATCACGCTGTGTTCTTCCAATTATGTCAATGTCGTCTGCGTATCCTAGTAGCTGGACGGACTTTTGAAAGATTGAAAGATGATGTTGAAGAAATCGCATGACAACGCATCCATCGCCTTGTCTAAAACCTTTTTGACATCAAAAGCGTCCGTTGGATTTTTTCCGACCATGATGGAACAGCATGAATTTTCTATTGTCATCTTACACAGACGGACGAGTTTCTTCGGGATGCCAAAACTAGACATTGCTCTATATAATTGGTCTCTAGACGCTGTCGTACGCGGCCTTGAAATCGATGAAAAGATGGTAGGTAATAGGTATCGATTTGAAGTTCCTGGGTCTTCTCCAAGATCTGCCGTAGGGTGAATATTTGATCGATGGTGGACTTTCCGGGTCTGAAGCCACACTGATAAGGACCTATCAGGTTGTTGACGAAGGGCTTCAAATGTTCACACAGCACGGCAGACAAGATCTTATAGGCGATGTTACCTTCTACTAACAAACAATAATAATTATTCACATGTCAAACAATGACACTTCGAATGGCGCCAAATTTAAATCTTGCGTTCTTGTTCGGACAACCGATATATGTTTGAGCTAAAAAAATGATCGTAGATACTGGCTTAGAAAACCGTTACATTCATGAAAAGAAAAAGATCATGTTTTTTCAGCGACACATCGGTATACAAATTGAAATGCAAATTAAAGTTATTGTAAAATTTGTTTATGTTTAAAATTATTATCATCTTATTATTTATTTACAAATAATTTTGGAAGAACCAACAAAATACAAGTTTTATTATTTTACAAGCAAATGAGTACAGAAAAGAAGTAAGAATTCATTTTATTTATGTATTGTGAGTTATAACTTATAAGATTTTTAATATCTGTTTGTTTAATTTGTTTATATTTAATTTTGGTACAAACATAAAGATATTCTATAAATATTCGTAAAATTTAATTATGTATGTAACAATATTTTCCCCAAAAGACAAACTGACCCTAATATACATACGATAGACAGAAATGTAATATTTGAATGAAATATTTCGTACTTAAACAAATATATTTACATGAAAATGTATTTATTGTAACTAAGGGAGGTACTGTATGTTTTGTTTGTTTCAGTAGATAAAGCCATTCTTCTTAATTATACATTGAATCCTTAATATTTAAGTTATTGCTAGAAATGTATATTAAACATGATCAAAAATCTGTATCGTAAATCTGTAAAAATGAGATGGGGTGGATGTACATATGTATACAAAAGTAACAAGAGAACGTATATAACGCGACATACGTCAAGATGAATCCGCTTTTATTTGTAGTAGATTTCGCCGACAATCACAAAATGCTAAATACTACTACATACTACCATTGTACGGGAATCCAAGAAGATTCGCTTTTTTTTTGAAATCCTAACTTAAACGTCACACTTCAAATTTGTTGACATTGTTGTCATTGTAGGTACCAGAGATTAAAATGAGTCAAGTATTGCTTGTAAGTTTCGGGTATTTACTCAAAAAAAACGAGTTTGATCAAACTGAGTCAACCATCAAACAAGTAATTTCGAGTTTTTTTATTTATGAGTAAAATTATTTACAAGTCATCCCTTATTTCAAACGAGTTCAAACGAGTTTACTGATTGAAAGTAGAATCGCTTACAATCACCACTCCATTATTCATGGCGCTTGTAAGTAAATCGAGAAATATTGTTTGGTTTGGTTGAGATTTGTGTGCTGAGTGGAAATGTAGGTAATTTATGGTCAGGAGGTTTATTTTCATGGTTGATTTTTTTCATTCTCGAATTTTTATACCAGTGTATAATTTTTAGAATAAAATAGAAACGAATAGAAAAAAAAAATCCACATATTTTGATTCTTTTGATTTTTTGTGTTCAAAAAACCATTGTAGAATAACAACAGGACCTTGTGTATGGGTTTCAATATACATTTTGATTTCATGAGCGAATTAATACGCGTTTTCAGTTGAATTTTCTCCAGCAAAATCGGCGTACATATCACATTCCTTTGAAGAAACTGACGGTTTCATGTCCAAAGAGTTCGTATTTGGTTCAATTTAGTCTTCTCTGCTGCTTGTAATAATCTTATGTTGTTGCATGGCGGATATTAGAACGTAGCGGTCTTGAATGTTAGCTTGATCTCAGGGTTAATAAAGTCATAAGATAATGTTTCATTTTTCCTTTGAATTCAGTTAAATTGAATGAATCCGTTTCACCCAGGGTGCAGGTCGTCTCTTTAAAGGGAGTCAAGAATTTAACAATTTCATTCAATATATTATTCTTGATCTCTTGAATTCGTTGCAGCTGTTGTTTCTGCTGTAAAAAATGCTCAATATCTGGCATATTTTTTTGAATCGATTTGCACATCTCATACCTTAAATACCATACATTTTCTCGCTGCACCTTCTACGACAGGATAACCAAAAACAAAATTTTTCCTTGACTACGCTCTAAATTCTAAGTTCACTTTAGTCTTCGTACATCTCGCATCAGTTCCTTTTTAAAACAAAAACCAATAGGACAGCATCTTCCACGTCGCTCTTTTACATACCATAAATTCCATACTCTACACGT